>CM049314.1:69138799-69201299 GCA_026874595.1 Sipunculus nudus
TTGTCCACATGACAGATGAGCAGAACGGTGAAGGGATCAATTTTGGATCCCAAACGAAATTGTACTTCACTGTACACCGCCTCTATACTACACTGATCTTCACTGTCCTTCACTCCCCTGTACTATAACTATAATTCCCAAATAGAAATAAGTTTTTTTTTTTGCGAATTAACGCGTTAAAGCATACCCTGCAATGACATATATACCAGCTTGACCGGAAATCTATATTATATTCTTATGTGTGAGCATGCGCAACATATTATCGTACTCAAGTCCTAGTAGGATAGTATGTACCTATAAGGTGCTCGAGTCCCAACTTTGCTTCCCGTTTCTACCCTCGACATTATCCTATAGTGTAACGCAGTAAAGTGTAATATAATGTAATATAATGCCATATAAGCTTTTGTTTCTTAAATATAATTTATGTTCAATTCTGTTTGCAAATATCATCAGTAAAATATCCTTATATAATGATTGCTGTTTTGTCCAATACCTACTGTCACATATATGTACAGTAAAACTTCGAAATTACGACAACCTACGAGATCTTGATAAAGTGGTCATATCGAAGATGTCGTCAAACCAAGGTCTGATATTAGTTTTGAGGTGGTCGCTAAACCAAGATGGTCGTTTGATGAGGTTTTACTCTATATTAATGTACAAAATATATACAGTAAAACCTCGATATTAAGACCACCAACGGGACCTCGATCAAGTGGTTACATCGAAGTGATTGTCAACGCGAGGTCTGATATAATTTTTGAGGTGTTCGTTTAACCGAGCTTGTCGTTTGACGAGGTTTTACTCTATGTTGGTGTACAAATATATACAGTCACACCTCGATATAATGACCAACAACGGGACTTTGAAAAAGTAGTCGCATTTATGAGGTGGTCGTCAAAGCGTGATCTGATATAAAGAGTCAAAAAGGAATCTGAACCCTGAATAACGGGTCGATATTTTGAGGTGGTCGCTAAACTGAGGTGGTCGTGAGGTAAGGTCTTACTGTATATCCTATGTTGCGGAGTCTCTACATGTTATAATAAGAGCTCCTGGTTTAATATGAAATCCAACTGGGATTTTCCTCTCACTGTTTCATGATCCAAGAAGTATGACACGAAGGGTTATAAATCTATCATGCTCCAGTAACGGACCTCCAGGAGAGAGGAAAAAACAACCTTGTTCTCACCTACCTGCAGAAATGTATAAGATCCTTATCTCTATTAGTCCTACATTTCTCCCTAGGAGGTAAGCTACTCGTTGAACCGTTTATGACTTCGCGATATTTATCATTAAGTGTTTCTCGGATCCACGCAGTCACAGATTTGCTAACACCATGCTTAGTTCATAAATTGTTTGCCATCCAGTTGACAAAACTCGGGTTTACGCGACATTAAATTTATTTGTTTTACTTCAGTTGTAGAAATAGATCTCATTACTAATCGAGATACTCTCAGTGGCTAAGGCGATTGCGTTCAATAGTGTCTAGAGGTGGAGGAAAGGGGATTACCCGGAAAAAAACCATCGGCCATGATCGGGCCACTAGAACCCACTCTCATGGTCGTGCAGGGGATCGAACCCGTTTTGCCAACCGAGAGAGGCGAGCGTGTCACTACCAGGCCCAAGGACTCGAGGGCCCAAGATACTAATGCCAAAACTTATCATTCCTCTATACGGGTAAAATAACCTGACTTCCTGTCTTACATTAGACACTACATGCATTAAATATTTTATTAAGAAAGATAGTACTAATACTAATACTGCTACGTTTGGTACTACCATGCACTAATGCTACATTTTCTACTATAACTTCCATTACTACTTCTACTCGTACGACACTACCGATATTATCATCACTACTACCACTGATACTCATTTTAACCCTTTCCTGTTTATATTTAGTTTTGATTTCCGACAAATTCTGACACTTTTTACATTTACACTAACAGCAATATCTTTTCAAGCTTTTTTGTATTTTTATCAAATTTTCAACTGTTCCAACTAAGAGGGTTTGCTAAAGATTATTAAAAATAATTGAAACTTAAAAATAATATGCAATATTTTTGTCCTGAAAGAATCTATACATATCATGGCATTCTAGTTGCCCATTTTGAGTGCTCTTTAGTGGATTGTAAATAGTAAAGGGTTAATGGTAATTTACTTATATAATTATAATTACAATAAAAATAATAATAATTATTATTTTTTTTTATTATTATTAGAAGTAGTAGTAGCAGTAGTAGTAGTAGTAGTTGTAGTAGAAGTACTTTTATTGGACGTAGTAGCAGTTGAAGTAGTAGTGGTACTGGTAGTGGTAGTAATAAAAGTAATAGCAGCAGCAGACGTATTAACAGTGGTAGTAGTATTTAAAGTTGTAGTAGCGGTGGTTAAAGTAGCAGTAACAGTAGTGATAGTAGCAGTAGTAGTGGTAGAAGTAGCAGCAACAGCAGCAGCTGTAGTTTATTCTTAATGATACAATAACTGCATGCATGCATATGAGAGGATGACAGTGGCGATAAGAGTTTCTCAGGTCACGTGACAGGTTAAAGGCAAAAGTGCTGAGTCCATACTAAGGTATCCTCGTGCATGTTGTTAGTGACATCCACCTAGTCTTTTGACCTGGTCACAAAACCCAGCAAAACCATAAAATGTGCCAAAGGTTATTCACTCAACTTTAACTTCCAATCACACGTAAAGAGGACTTGTTTTTATTTACAAGACTTTCGGAAGACCTTAATGGCCCGTCACAAATGCAAATACAGTCAAATCTCTTTAATCCGGTACCATCGAGAATTAAGAATGTTGTAGGATTATACATTTCGTGGATTACGTATCAAAGACCCCCAAGATAGGCTACACTTACGCTCCCGAGGCAGCGGAAATCTTGCGCTTCTAAAGAAGCAACTGATTTTCACGCTGCCAGCTTTGACCGTTCATGATATATTTAGACACCAGATGGCGGTTTGTTGTCCACTGAAATAAACGTGCGTACGATGTGACAAGCAGCCAATCAGATGCCAATAAACAAACACTCGACAGGCATCCTGGCTCCGCCCATTGCCGCACTTCAAGCGCCGTTTGATGAGTCTCCGGTCGAATTTAAATTGCTCCCTCTGCATTCTCGCATCATCGACCGATTCGATTATGACATTATGACTGTGTTAGCGTAGCCATGTATCTGTTGTCTGCAGAACTGAAACCAGTCAGCGAGGTGTGCACGCAGCCTTTGTTGTTACGTTTCGTTTGAATTACAGCTCACCGGCCGAGCATTCTATGTGCCCGAGGCCCTAAGCAAACCACGTCAGGGGCAATTCTCTCTGAGCCTGTGGCCTGTTTAGACCGTTACGCTGGGGGATGAGCTGTCACTCAAAAAGAAATGAATTTGATTGGCTCCGTGTATTCGTCGCTTGGCTTTGTCTTCCAGCACAAAGTTTCATCTGATTGGACAAAAATACAGTGCTCCCCTCTGGTGTTGCAAAGCAGGATACGAGGTCACAACAAACAGCGCCTTACGATATAGGAAGTAGCCCTATAGGTAAAGCGCTGTGTAAAGAGCGTAGGCTACACTGTCCCCTCCGGGGAGTAATGCTTGCTGTACCTTCAATTTGAACTTTTACATTCAAATTGGCAATGTCAGGATCAGACAAACTGTACAGAGTTGTAAACATTCTATTCGGAACTACCATTTCTAAATAAGGTTGGGATAAAACTGTCATTTCGCAACACCAACACCCCTGCAAGGAAGAATCGAAAGAAAATACATTCTTAGATATCTAAGATTTTATGGCCCAAAACTCTGGAATTCGCTTTCAACTACATTTAAAAATCTCCGACTCTTAAATCATTTAAAACTTATTTAAAAACGTACCTCTTTCGGAAAACTTTTGGTCATTAATATTTATATTTTGATTTTCTTAAGTCCGTTACTAACACTCGGGAGAAGATGAGAAAGAAATTAGGCTTGGGAAGTGGCAAAGGGAGAAAGTTTCTGTGGTTTTGTACGTTGCACGTGGTAATTAGTGTGTGCAAATTGTGCTGTGAGTCCAACGAATCGGAGAATTGGCACTTTTTAAATGGTATATATTATCATTATTAAGACAAAGATATGTTTGGGACAATAGTGAGTGTGCCTATATGTTTCTGAGAAGAAAACCAGTATAACAAAAAAATAAATAAATAACCGATATATCGGAATATATATTTCTCTTTTATCGAGCGGACCCGAAAAATCGTTGCCAGTCGCCGCCGAGAGATGTCGCTAGGATGATTAGAAATGTTGATAAAATCCGGGCTTTGACAAATGTAGGTGTTATTTGATCTTGTGCCAGTCGTTTTTAAACATTCGATTACGAGATCGGTTAGTTTTTTTTATCTATTTACTCGACTTATCTTGTGATCTATTTATCGTGTTATTATATTCATTTACTGGAACGAATTGTACTGTGGTCTGTCCTGATTTCTGCCCACTTTGGATTTCACAGGCATTAATGAACTTTTCGAGCGTAAATGCATAAAGGTGTCCTGATATATGTCGAGAAGACTGAGTTTTACAGATTTCTTATACTTAGTTGTTTTATTTAGTAACGAGTATAACACTGGCGAAGCTATGAAACGAGTTTTGTTTTCAATATAATATTTTCGTGGCATATAACAATTAAATCATTTAATAAGCCTCATGTTACCAAACCTTAATTTTTCTGAATAATGCAACGCGCATTTGATAAAAGATGACTTATTAAACCTAAACCTCATATAAATAAAGTCATGCGTAAAAAAAATGATGTAATCGACAGTGTGATGGCATACCCATTTCAAACTTGAAAACTGAAGTTTTTAGTAAGCTAAACATAATTGTGTCGGAAAATATTCGAGTATGTCTCATTATGAAAGAAATATAAAAAAGGTTGTTTAACGGACACATGCATGCAGGCAAATAAAAAAGCTGCTACCGTTCTTTTTCACATTTAAAAGAACATTTTTTACACTGCAAGTTGGTGCCATAACCCCCTTAATAAATATATAAAATATAAATTATAAATGTATTCATTAATATTAACTTATCTCTTAACTAGTCTAAAATCTTAGCACGCTTTCCTTACCTTGAATCCAGTCTTCTTTGTGACGAGACGTCTTTATCGCCCTGATGATATATGCTTTACCGGGGGGCGTATAGTAATACAAATGATTTTTCACAGCTGACTTTTAACACCGAAACAACACGTCGCAAATCCATACTTAACATCTGGACTAAACCCTACTTGTGTGGGCGAAAGAATTAAGCGAAATACTACAGGGACTTGTCAACTGAATAGAATAAATGCCACACGTGTTTTCTAGACGCTAACACATTTGTCAAACCGGAACCCGTTGATGTATGAGCTCAATAAATGCGGTCCATTTAATAACGCCATACCGCGCTGTACATGGACATGCAGTGCGCGAAAACCCAAATGCATTATTGGCACACGATATTTTTCGTAGCCAGAGAAGAATATATATTATTATTAATCAATTTCTCTCTGCGTATTCATGTCCACTTACAAAGTTCATAAATCACTGATATGCCATTATATGCCACTACGTGTCACAGCTGACACTTAAGTTTCTGTTAATCAAAACATTTGTATCTTGTTACCATAGGTGGAGTGATTGTTTAAGAGCGTGCAGGCGTGAGGGGGTTGCTCTCCGCTCGGAGGCCCCACGTGTTTTCTACAAGTGGACACAGCCCGCTTTGACACCTGGCCCGTGCTGAACACCTTGACTGCTGACGTAATCAGTCACATATACTCAATCAGTAATTTAAAAATCACAAATGTTTCGCTCGATTAAAAATAATTTCAAAAAGAGTTACACGAAAATTTATTTTCCCAACAATTAAATCCAATTCTCTAGATGTTTAATATATAACCCCTTTCGAAAGGTCATACAAGCAGTTTTCTTTTTATGTAGTTCGTTTAAATAAAGCTGATATTTGCTAACTAGATATTTGCAAACGCCACGCGAATACTCGAAACCTCCCCCACCGACAACGCCCGCAACTGAGCGATAATGGGAAATCGGCGATGGAATGTACGACCTTAGAAATAAGGTCAAGGTCAAAAATAAATATCAGGTGCAAATCTGTCACTGTGGATTAGTAATGTGCCCAAAGGTCAGTTTTATAAAAGCAGCCATATTGGAAATCTAGCGCAAACACGTTCAGGAGAAAGAACAGAAAGGAACACCAAAGAACAAGAAATTATAATCGATGGTTTTGCACTCCGGGGGACCTAAGAAAGTGCATCCACTAAAAAAAAATCTTGACACAATTTCTGATATATAGAAAATACTTATTAACCCCTATAATCTTCTTCTTCCTACGTGTAAGACTTAATTAAAAAATAAATGAACCGCATTTTTCCTCAAACCTAACTCAATATAAATCCATGGAATCAGTCGCCATCAAACAGACAAACAGACGTGGCAGATAAATTAACCTCTTTTTAGCTATACGGGACAGGTAAAAATAGTCCAAAGAACGGTTGGTTTGATTGGCACACAAATCGGACGCCTTGTCTGCACGTGTTGGCGTTACGCAAATGTTAAACAAACAACAAATGGTGACGCTATCAAACCAATATGACGGTTAACTTCACTCAAGGGTTTGGGTCTGGAACCACTCTTTCACATTTTGTCAGCTCATTATGAGAGGATTTAAACAGACCCCTCATATTCTTCAACGATTTTTTAGTAGCAATTGAGTAATTACTTGCCCAGGTACCGGGCTGTATAGTAACACGTCTGACGTTAAGGAATTCAAGGTCATGTCATATGAAATCATATGAATATAAATATTTTAAATAAACATACAGGTGAAAAAAATACACTAAAGGGATATAGAGGGATAAAATGTATTAATATTCTTTCATAAAGACATTTCTACAGAAAAACTGCATGGAGGAAATTGAATATGTAAGGGGACCAGTCGGATGTTAAAATACTTATTAAAGGAAAGGGTCAGTATAGGAAAGAATAATGGGAAATAAGATAAAGTATACGGAATCATAATTAGTAAAAGAATTAAAAAACAAAACTGATAAGGAAATTAATAAAAGATTAGCAAGGAACAAAGTAAGGGAATTTGGAGAATGAAGATAAGAATAAAGAGACCGAGAAGAAGTGAACAGGCGATTCCCATGCAGTATAAAGGCAACATCCCTCATAATGCTTCAGATATAAGCCCAAACATAGATGGTGAACATATTTAAAGGAGATATGAAGATAATAAAAAAAAATACATAAAGAAAAATAAACTCAGAAACAGTTTATATATTAATAGTACATTTCAAAATTAAATGTTAAATTAAATGTTATAAATGTTAAATTAACATATTAAACTGCAGACTATGTTTAAAATCAAGTACATTAAAAGGAGACCTCTCCTCACATGGTTTACTAAACGACCCAAAATGTCCCTGTGTTCATGCATATGAGGATGCATTTCATCTCTTTTCAATTTCCCCTTTACTATAATCCTAGAAACGATTTGTTTGAAACAAATGAGGCTTTTAAATGTAATTTCTGTCGACAGGATTGAACTCTTAGTGGCAAAAAATAAACAATATGATTTGAATGTTATATTAATGAGGGAACCAAATGTTAATGTTGAGACTAACTTCATTATATTTTCAGCTGTGCATGCATTTCTCCACTCATCCAAATGGTTTTAACATGCTTTATAGAATACTCATATTTGCGTGGATATTTGTTGATGTACCTAACCCTATCTTTTAATTCAAATATTCAAAACAGCAGCTTGCTAGTTGCTTGAATCACCAAGACATTTAGTGGGTATTAGTATGTCCTGTATGTGATGTATATCAGTATGTGCATAATTTTTTTTATTTATTTTTTTTTGTTTTGTTTTATTATTGTATTGTAATTGTATTTAATGCATTATATATTATTGATTATTAAAAAGTACGTTCATTAGCACTTTTGTACTTCTTGTACAATTCAGTAGAAATAAATATATTTAAACCAAATAGAAAAGGAAAGGATGTAAAGAAAATATCTGAAAGTGAAGACATATAAAAGGGGCAAACTTAAATAACTACCGGTATGACCATAATTTCCTTATGTGACCTGTGACATTCGAGTTTTAGTGTTTACGCCAAATAAGAGCCCCAATAAGTGGTTTCGAGAATATAGGTGAAATAAACTTTTCTGGTTCATTTAGGGAGCGGAGATGTGACACTAAAATATTCCCAGGACAAGAGAAAGTTTGGTCGCAAGGGCACGTGTATCGGCAACGTTTAGAGCGGAACATCGCTTTTTGGACCAAGCTTAAATCTTCAAGTCATAGTGCGATTAAAGTGAAACTACCTGATGAGTAAGTTAAAAATAAAACAAAAGATTTAGTGAGGCCATGCAGGATGTTAAAACTAACGACCGCACAGATTCGGAAGAAGAATAACATATACATGAAAGAAAGGAAGGAAGAAAGGAAAGTAACGTGATGTTATCATGAAATTTAATTGATCAAGTTAATTAGCTCTTACCATCTGTGATGACAGCTGCGAGGAGCAACAACTCAGTACCTTAGATATATGCCCAATAGCAGTATATAGTATACATTTTAAATGATCTCACCTACCACATCGCCCGCATTAAATAAAGCCTTGGCCAAACCCCTTTAGCATAAACATCCCACTGGACACATTCTCCCAAGACATATTCCCCAATCTGTTTTCTCCGGGTAGGATTTTATTGGGAGTTACTTTGTGAACACTTCACTTCCAGCAGTATCTCTGAGCAGAACTGCTCAGAACATGATTTAAGGTCGGGGGTAAGGGGTCTGGGGGAGATTTGTGACAGGGGCACTTTATTTCGAGGGAGTATACCTCAGCATTCGGTCTTTCTGTGGTGTCAGGAACATCACACAATGTTCGTAGATACGGGGAGGGGGCAGATCTGGGGTAGGTTTATGGCGGGGGTGAGTTTGTGCTGCACTTTACTTCTTGGGGGTATATCTCAGCATGGGACCTTTCTGTGGTGTCGGGAACCTCGCAGAGAATCATGTCAATTTGTCCAGTATCCCGTCCAGCCTACCACGGTGGCCCGTGTCTCGCTCTCACGCGGGGCGGGTAACCCTCGTTTATGTTTATTATACATGGTATATGGCCAGGCGAACAGCTCAATGCCGTGTGGCTAAGCCTCGTTTGCAATACTTCCTAACTTACTAAAAAGTAAAACGGTTTACCTCCCGGCTCGAGTGACGTCATCACTTTCACTCTCTTTACTCAAATAAGCACGCATGCTATGCTTGAATTTACTTATCAGACATTTTTTTTAATATAAGCACTATGAGACCTAATATAGAATCACGTGATTTTTGTTAAATCGGCCATGAACCAGATCTTATCCTTTGAATAAAAGGATTTCACGAGAGTCATGTTATTTTAAAAACTTTTATCATTTTTGCGACATCACTATGTATAGAGACAGAGGACATTTTCTGCAATGGAAGGGTCTTGTTATATCGATACCAGTATTTGAATAGAACTGTAGTCAGAGCGCAGTTGCTTACGGAAAACTAAGTAACAAACAAAGGGGATATATATATATATATATATATGTGTGTGTGTGTGTGTATATATATAATGCTATTGACTACAAGAAACAACTGCTGGGGTGCTCTATCGTATGGCACCAGAGCTGTATCATAGTTATATGAAAATAATAATGGAATCAAATTATGTTTACTAACAGTGAGGATTAAACAGCCAGATACTCCTTCCGACTACCTGTAATTATAACGCTATACCTGGAAAGTCGTATTATTAATCCATATTATAAGCGTTTTATATATATATATATATATATATATATATATATATATATATATATATATAAAGAGAGAAAGAGAGAGGATAAAACAGCTAGAGACACCCTCTCGTTACTTTTATTTTTAACGCTATACCTGGAAGGTCGTATTATTAATCCATATAATAAGCGTTTGTATATATATATATATATATATATATATATATATATATATATTTATATATATATATTTATATATATATCAAGAGAGAAAGAGAGAGGATAAAACAGCTAGAGACATCCTCTCACTACCTGTATTTATAACGCTATACCTGCATGGAAGGTCGTATTATTGTCTTATACCATAACAAAACACATGGTTTCACTTCAAGAGTCATTTTCTAACGTCAGCAGATGTGTCTTAGGCTTATGAAGTTATTTGATCCCGAGCACAAAGAAAGCCGGGGCATCAGTCGTTCCAAGCAATAAGAGAAACAGACCCCTTGTACTGATAATAACTATTGATTCGCTGTCTTATCGTGCAGTCTAAAGACTCGATACAATTCTAAACACATCCGTCATAGCTCCGGGTGAGCTCCATGTACCGCCTTGTTTGTGTATAAACGATAGATACCGGCGTCTCCTGCGGACCCCTCAGAGCTAGCTTGGTGGCGGTACTGGTATTTTGCAAACAGCGCAGCAACTGACTAATTGATAATTATTGTCTGCGGAGCCTCTTAAAGATTCTGACTCATGTATTGTCCAAAATAGCGAAGGTATATGTTTTCTACTGTTTATATAAATGTTCTTACATGTGTGGAGTCAATAATGATGTAGTTTATCAAAATATGATAACGTGATTTGGCGATTCCTCCATTCTCCCTGTTAGTCTGTCCGTTTTACTCTCTCTCTCTCTCTCTCTCTCTCTCTCTCTCTCTCTCTCTCTCTCTCTCTCTCTCTCCAAACCATGTAATAAAGGAAATGTTTATAGGCATAAAGTGTGTAAATGTAAGAGTTTAAAAATGTAGAACGTAATTATAAAAGAACTAGGACACGCGTGGTCATTCTTATTACATCATTAAACTTTGTTACCAAAGTAATGAGTAGGTATATATATACGCTTTAGTTTTGACATATCTTTAACTACTTATAGGTTTACAGACGGAAGCATTCCGCATGTGCCACTATATACCAAATGCACACAAAGCAAACTGTAATATAATTAAAATTTAATGTTTAAAAAAGTGGTAATTTTAAAGTTTTAAAGTGAAATTATCAACGTATTATCCACCGTTATGAATTTTACTACACCTTTTTAAATATGATTTTTAAAGTACATCTGAACGCTGTCTACTAAGAAAAGCTAATCTGATAATAAATTGGTTGATATATATCATTTGATTTGTTATTTTAATGATGTCGTATATGAAGTATCAGTGTATGTTAAAATACAGTTTATAGTTAATATTAAAGAAATTTGAAAATAAGAAGTTCGTTTAAAATCAGCTGTAAGATTTCTTTTATTTCATAATCTTGAGTTCCAATAGCACTTGCAAAATATATATATATATATATAGAAGGTAGAGTTACCCTCCGTTGTAAAGTGCTCTATGGCCTACAGAGTAGGCCAGAGCGGTATAACTCTGAAGAAAAAAAACACTGTAAATTCACAACAGTCTGTTTCACGGGATGCGACCCGATCACCTTGTGAATATTCTAACCACATTCAACTGATGATCGGGTCGCATCCCGTGAAACAGACTGTTGCGAATTTACAGTGTTCTTATATTTATATATGCTGCATCCCACATTGAGACTATTTTAATAAGTGTGGATGTGTATTCAATACATAATACCTGTGTTTATATGTAGCTTATTAACCTGTTCATGTAAATGCATTTTAAAATAAATGTATCTTTATTAGAACACTTACCCTATTCTTGAGGCGAGCCTGTTGCTGGACGTCTAACTGCTTCTCTGCGCCATCATCATCTGCATCACTGTCGGAATCTAAATGTCTCCAATCGCCAAAAGACTAGACAGGCCAATCAGACGGGTTTCAACGGTGCCGCTCACCTAGAGCGCCCGTGGACGACACTCTTTACTGCCAAGTGTTTACGCTCTCAGCAAACTTGATCAAATGTTAAAAGTTCAGAATTTTTCTTTAATCTTTTAAAAATGCGAAAACTTTGTCAGTTAAAATTATGAGTTTTCCAAAAGTGTCAGCATATCTTAATTTTCATAGAAACATGAAACCAATAAAATGTATTGTACTACGCTGCTTGATTTTTGTTTGAATGTCGTAAACAAAAGAAAACAAGTTTCTTCACATTGTACCTTGACGAATATAATGTCGCTGACTGGAAGATCTTCTAGTTAATTATCCAGGAGTTACAGACAGTGCTACCTGTCAAGGGGCCCCCAGTCAGAACTAAAGCTTGGCCATGCAGTCCCCCTTACGACCATGGCATAGTCTATATGCTGAATGATGTGAGCGGCCCCGAGTGTCCGCGGAGAGCAACCTAGGTCGCTCCCGGCTTCTATCATAATTCCCGCTTTGATCACGTTCTCGCGTGAGTATGCGAAGCTGGAAAATGTTGACCTTTAAACTTAAGGTCAACCTCAGACAATACGCACCCGATTGGCATATCTTATATATCGACCTTTCATAAAATTGCCAAGGAGTATTTTTTTCAGTTTTTGCCTTTGTCAAACCCTATATATTTATGAATTATTCTATGTTAGATTTATTTAAAAATCGGCTTTAGAGTATCCCATATGTTGACATATATTAAATGTAAAATAAAGGTTTGTCTCTAACACACGTCTATATTAAATATGCATTGATATTGAATAAATTATAATAATAATAACATTAGTTTTCTAGAGTTGTGATTAGGCCTCTCTATATCTATATACATTTATTTACTATGCTGACAATATGTCGTGTTGTTTTCTATTGTTTTGCACATTATATATAGAATAAACTCCAGAGAAGTTTTCTTTTATTATATGCCTATAATCCAATATATTTTCTGTTTCCTGTTAAATATTATTTGCCCACTTAAACATTAAGTTAAATGGCGACATAGATTCCTTTTGGTTACAGAAAGGTTATTAGTGCAGAACAGAACTATATAACATGTACAGAAATTTCGAGTACCCCAAGGGTATAATTTATTTTTAAAATACTATTGAGAATAGAAAGATTTTTTTTTTTTTATTTCCCACAACTTCACCTTCGAAAATCATTGGTTCGCTCCAATTTCTGAAATAATGGTAATATTTTTGCTATGGTGTTTCAAGGTCTTTGCTGTTACGCATGACTAACTTCAAACTGCATTCTGAGTGGGCGGTCGTCGGGTCTACTAATGGTAATAAAACAAGAATCATTCGTATGTGTACGGTAAAATCTTAGGTAAACTCTACCTCCAAGAAGAAAGATTTGATCCGTTCAGTTATTTGTAGCAAGGGTGAAATTAAAGAGTAAGCCTTTCTTAGGTCAACCACCGGGGAAGTTGGGGCATGCGTGAAAGAAACTGAAGTATTCAGTATTTCGTTGGTGCTTTTGTTGTTGGGCGTGTGTGCGCGCGTGAATGTGCCAAACCAGGGATATATATTTCGATTTCGGACTTGGACTCGAGTTCGGACACGAGTCCACTTTTTTATGGACTCGGACATGAACTCAGGGCCCTGGATTCAGACTTGTAGTCGTACTCGGAGGTCTCGATGAATTAATTAAGGTTGAGTCAAATTGCAACAGAACAAAAAAAAAATCACAGAATACAAGATTCAAGATTTGTAAACAATATAATACAAAAAGCACACATTAAAAATCGTATTAAAATGTAATAATAATAATAATAATAATAACAATAATAATAATAATAATTTTGCTAATAGAACCTATGTCGCAGGAGTTTCATTATCAACAATTTCTGCCGAGAGTGGGGAATAAAATCTTGCATACGTATATTATATACGTAAGTTTATATATTGCAGTAAACATTGTTCATAGAATTTTAAATTGTTGCTTGAACGTTTTCAATCTTAAACAGGTAAAAAACATATTGACTGTTCAACTGATGAAAATACCTCTGTGAAGGCCGCGGGGGCCGCAAATTCATGGCCGCTTGTAAACGCGCACACGTGTCCCCAAATGCCCTCTGGGGAACTATAGATAAGGCGGCGCAGGCCAGGCGTCAGCCGTTCTTTGATGTGGGGGATGTCTATCGCGCTGGGCAGTTGAACAAAGACTGCCGCCTCGGACGCTCGCTTGTTGCCCCAGAGTTAGTTTCTTGGATCAATATAGGACGCCACTTCCCATGCTGGCGGTGTGATGAAAGATTTGATGAGTTACTTTGGGCTGCCATGAACAAAATACCTATCGTACTCAGAGAGGGTACAGAATATAATTATAATAAGTCAAAAGTAAAACATTTGTCAGTCTTTTTCACAAATTGCATATATATAAGAAAATAAAAAAAGTATTTAGATGAACAAAAAAGCCTGTAACACTATATATATATATATATATATATATATATATATATATATATATATATATATGTATTATGGAAAATGGTAATGTATTATGTAATAACAATATACGTTCATCATAATAATATAGAAACATGCATGTATACAATTCCGTTCGTTTTCTCTTATTCAAAATTGTGAATATTATTCAGTGTTTTGTATGAGAGTTTGTGAACACGTGGCTCGCTCATCAGGTGGATAGGACGCAAACGAAAATCATATCGAAACTGGAGCAAATTATGATTGCAAAACTTAAATTTGTCCATAATGCAAAAAATATACTTTGTTTTATTTGTTTCATACGGATAAAGCTACTACTTAAATACATATACTAAATCCTGAATGTTTTTATTCAGAGAGATGACCCGCGGGTGAAAATGAATCATAACGCCAGCATGCGTGTCACGTGATTGATTGATTGATTCCAGACCGTATTAATATATAAAATAAAACTCGAGTTAATGCAAGCACACTTATTGAGCGTATAACTCCATTTCAAATCAACTAGCGGGTAAAAGTAATTACCTCCTTCACCGTTGGCTCATCTCTCCATTTAAATACATCGATCAATAACTTTAGATAGCTGGTATATACAACCCATTTATAGACGACAGAAAATTATTCAGTCTGCATTTGGATTCGGGACACCTACAAAACTGAGTCCGTTTAGCCATTTTTGAATTGATGTATCTGGAATGACATCACAGGAACAATTATTTCACATAGAGATGGATTTCACCCAACACTGATCAGAATACTAAAGAATAATTTTTCCTCTATCAACATTTGTCAATATACCATCATGGACATTTTATTTGCAATAATTAACCCCATTTACTTTTTATTGATCCGCCAGGAGATAAATCCGAACCTGAGTTTTCGTCAGTTAGCCTCATTTCTAGTATTCATTGCCTGTATGGTAAAATGACTAATTGGTTTCCGAACTCGATTAACTAGAGAACCAGTCGTTCCATAATGGGGGCTTCAAATATTCGCAACCTCAGAAAGTCACATCTATGGTGAATCCCTGCAGACCACTGACCACTGACCCGTCATTCTGGCGAAAGGTCTGTCCCTGTGTCTTTATGTACATTTTGATATGTTTGTTTGTATTTCAGTGTGTGGCTTGTTATGTCTGTCCGTCCGTGTGAGGCTTATCATGTCTGTCCGTTCGTCTGTGTGAGGCTTATTATGTCTGTCCGTCCGTCTCTTTTGGGCATTTATGTCTGTCCGTCCGTCTATATAAGGCTTATCATCTCTGTCTGTTCTCCTGTTTAAGGCTTATTATGTCTGTTCGTCTGTGTGAGGCTTCTAATGTCTGTCCGTCGGTCTGTGTGAGACTTATTTTGTCTGACCGTCCGTCTGTGTGGGGCTAATTATGTTTGTCCGTCCGTCTGTGTGAAGCTTATTATGTCTGTCCGTCCGTCAGTGTGGGGCTAATTATTTCTGTCCGTCCGTCTGTGTGGGGCTTTTATGTCGTTCCGTCCGTCTGTGTGAGGCTTATCATTTCTGTCTGTTCTTCTATGTAAGGCTTATTATGACTGTTCCTCTGCGTGTGACGTATAATGTATGGCCCTTCGTCTGTGTGTAGCTTATTATGTCTGTCCGTCCGACTGTGTATGACTTGTTATGTCTGTCCGTCCGTCTCTGTGCGGCTTATGATGTCTGTCCTTTCGTCTGTGTGAGGCTTATTATGTTTGTTCGTTCGTCTGTGTGGCTTGTTCTATTTGTCAGTTCGTCTGTGTGAGGCTTTTGATGTCTGTCCGTTCGCCTGTGTGAGGCTTATTACGTCTGTTTGTCCGTCTGTGTATGGCTTGTGTATGGCTTATTACAACCTTGGTCTATGAGTATGGCTTATTATATCACTGTGAGCTTGGGTGAGGCTTATTATGTCTGTCCGTCCGTGTGCGGTTTATCATGTCGGTCCGTCCGTCTGGTGTCGCTTATTTAATCTGTCTGCCCGTCTGTGTGAGGCTTACTATGTCTGTCCGTCCGTCCATCTGTATGCGGCTTATGATGTCTGAGCGTTCGTCTTAGTGAGACTTATTATGCCTGTCCGTCCGTCTGTTGTGGCTTATTATGTCTGTCTGTTTGTCTGGGTGAGATTATATTATGTCTGTCCGTCCGTCTGTGTGTGGCTTGTTAAGTCTGTCTTTCCGTCTGTATGCGCCTTGTGATGTCTGTCTTTTCGTCTTTGTGAGGCTTATTATGTCTGTCTATTCCTCTGTGTGTGGCTTGTTATGCCTGTCCGCCCGTCTGAGTGAGGTTATTATGTCTGTCAATTCCTCTGTGTGTGGCTTGTTATGCCTGTCCGTCCATCTGTGTGTTTTACCCATTATTAATCTGTCCGCTCGCCTGTGTGTTGCTTGTCACAGGTTGTGTGTGTTGCACAGTTATTTCTTCTATGTGGGTGGCTTTTATGCCCTTTATAGGAGCTTTTCTCTGGAGTGTCTGTCAGTTTGTCATATGTGTAATACCACACCGATGTCCGTGTATAATTGGTGTGCTCCTTTTCTCTGCAAAAAAATAAAATGATACTTGCGTATGTTTTTTTTTAATATAAAACAGTACATGAAAGAATAAAATGAAAACTCTGAGCACTTCGAGCTAATAGCTTAAGATCATCTCACTAACTTCATGGTTAACTTGCATTGTCCTGATAAATAAAATCACTGCGATTAAAGAGGTGTTTTCGCAGAGCACATGTCGGTAACCCAAGGTGTCCAAGAATGACACAATGTATGATGACATAGCTTTGTAACATATCGTTTGGGATTAAATAAATACAAAATTGTTTTTAAAATAGCATCCCTTGTGTTGCTTTTTTTATCTGATTTCCGGGCGTATTATATTATTTATTTTACCAAATCCTCAATTTTGAATTGCCCGTAAATGTTATTAATATTGAGACAGTTTCTAACACACTCGTATTCACTCAAGGAACATTCAGTCCATTAATGACCTTTCAAAGGACATATGCGAGATTCTTATTCTCTAGGAGACTTTGCTGGTATTTCATGACTGTAGAGGAAAATGCGCGCGTGTTAGTCCATATAAACACCTACAGAACCAGTGACGCTGAGCCATATTAACTTTTACCTGTGACTGGGGGCTCTTAATATTGTTTACACAGTTGTATACTTTGGCAGTTTTATTTGCGGAGCTATCAGCCGTGCTATTATGACAACTGTAACATAGACGTGCGATCCAAGGCACCCAAGTGCCACTCCGCCTGTTCAGTCAAAGTGTTTACGACCTCTATGACCACAGATTGTTAGAGATGAATTAATTTTATGCGATATGTGCTAGCTTTCCCCGGCGCTGGAATACAGCAGACAGTGTTCCCCACGTGTTGCTGATCTAAGTTTAATGAAGTACGCACCACTGAGGTCGTTATGAACAAAGTCCGGGAAATGTCTACAGCCTCGATAACACGTAACGACTTTGTGATAGAACCAATCTTTAAAGACACGCCAAGAAACCAAACTGTTATTTAGACAGGTGTATATACTGTCTATTTGTACTATCTCTCTCTCTGTCTCTCTCTTTCTCTGCATGTCTGTCTGTCTGTCTGTCTGTCACTCTTCCTGTCCCTCTGTCTGTCTGTCTGTCTGTCTCTCTTTCTGTCTCTGTCTGTCTCTGTCTGTCCTTCTCTCTCTCTCTCTCTCTCTCTCTCTGTATATATAATTCTATATATATATATATATATATATATATATATATATATTTTGTGGTTGGCTTCATATTCGCTGGGCTGATATGTCGCGATATTTTCATTTTAAACTATTCGCGAAGGTTTCATTTTCGCGATCGCACCAGAACCTATATAAGATCTAATAACAGTTGCGGTATTTGTGTTAATCATGATATGAGAATAAATCCTACAATGCCTTACTCATTTCTGTTAGTCGTAATATAGTAAGATCTGTGTCAAAATTGACATATTCGACTTGATTTTTTACAATACTTAATGCGTGTTTGCAGGGACCGCCTCATTATGTAATATATGATTTTTTCAAAATCAACAAAAATCTGTTTTCAAATCTGTTAATCAAATTATTAATTCAAATTAAAAAAAAGTGACCAGATCAAATACATTAATTTATAATTGTGAAAATACAATGTACGCATATTCAAATTTGATCTTCTCCTTTAAAAGTGTAGAAGTATTGTTGTTTTTTGCAGTCTCAAGTCAAACTATTATACAGAAATTCATTTTAATAGTCAAAAGTATTAACTTTAAGTTAATTATTTGCAGTCACGTTAAACCTTGTGCTAAAGCAAATGATCACACACATAAACACACACACACATATATATATATACATGAGTGTGTGTGAATTAGCTCTATTATTTGTCGCCAGATGGCAGATCGCACGACCCCGCACAGTCTAAGGCTTTGCCCTTTTGCGGTAAATAATTTATCTATTTCTACAGGTTAAAACTGTAAATTAAAGAATACCTGAGCCTGTCACCCTGTGACTGCTTATACAAAGACCACGCAATTGATAAATTAATTTGCTCTTTGGAAAGTCAGAACATGCTGAAAAAATGTATGGGTCTACAGGTTTTCTTACAAAAAGTGGCAATTTATGGAATGTCATAATAAAAAATAAAAACAAGAAACAAAGCTGTCAGGCCTGCTAAGTGTCACTTCAAACACACAGTGGACATATTCCCGGGAACTTACACGCATAAGTTCAGAAAAGTCACTCAATGTCTTGGGTATAATAAAAACAGGTTTATTCGTATCACATTCAAGAACTGTCTTAATTAGATTTTATTTTTTTATGTCAGTTTGTTGGAAATACCTTTAATTTTCCTGCAGATAACAATACCGCTTCCCATATGAGGGTCTCCAGCGAAAATGTGTATTTAAACTGAGGAACAGATGGAAGGGGCCGGTGACATGTCCTGCGAAAAAGTAAAACATAATTAGAAAATAATATCTAGAAACATATGTTTAGTTAATTTTATAATACCGCAGGGTGAAAAGAAATTCCAAATTTGAGAACCATGGACTAAGACGCTAGGCTCAACTTGAATTTTTTTTGTGGTTCTAATGTTCCTTACGGTGAAGTACTGTTTAAGGTACCTATAAGGCTACTTAAAACCCAATTCACTTCGTGTCATCATTTGAACACATATAGTTATCATATGAACGAAATGTTTTATTAAGTAGCCAAAATTTAGAAATCTTAACGTAGTTAAAGGATTAGAGCGAATCTCGATCGTGATTTCATCATTATGCTCTTGAGGTTCCAACAAGAGTCGATATGGATGACATCATACTCAGTCGGCCAACGCCTTAATCAGTATAATGACAAATTGACAAGCGTTTTCATAATAAATGACACTAAAACATTGTGGTTTTCTTTTTTTTATGAGATATGCTAGAAGCAGCATTTAATTGTCTTGATACAATTGATATACTTTGTATGAAAAATTTGATGCGAGAACTGCTTCTGTTAATCATAACCCACTCCATGACAATTTTCCTTGATCGCAGACCCTTACACAAATATACGGGAGGACACAAGCACGCTTGACAATTCCATCCTTGCTTGGAAAACGCCCGTGTTCAACAAAATCCCGGCGTGTCCGGCTTTACATGAGACACAGAGAAATATGCACATTCCTTTTGAACTGACGGAATATCATCATCTTATGCACACACTTCAAAAACAAGTGTTCATATGACGAAATGGCCTTTTAATTCTACGTACAAAATTAATTTCAGGTGCTGAAACCTGAACATAATTCAAGAAGACCTGATCTCGTTCTGGGTTCCATGAAGATTCTAAAAAAATCTGGCTGTATGTTAAGGTTACGTTTTCTATGTTTGACGGTAACGTTTCCTGCCAGGGGCACAATATCCTCTTGCAGTGGACTTTAACCATCACCCCACCCACACTCACACAGTGTAGCTGGCGGACGATATTTCACCTTCGTCCACCTTTTCTCAATATAACAACGTGATCAGTGGCAGATTGCATTTGGGGGGCGGGGGGCATGAATCCAATTCTATATATAGGGGTGCATGAATGTATAGGGTATAGGGAACCTCGGCTGCTGTTTATCGGCCGGGTTTGGGCAGATTTGGGAATTATGGAGGTTCTCCCCCTCGTTTGGCGCATAAGAGAAATGTTTAACATATTGCATTAACATTTTGAGCAATTACGTTGCGATATGATTGGAAATTTATAGGAATATTCTTGTTTCAGATTTATTTTAAAGTTAAAACCGTTGCCTTATATGTGCAAGATCCGTTTTTGACAGTCAAATCGGAATGACGTGTTTAATTGCGTGTTTAAATGGATAGGCTGCACAATAATGTGGAAACGGTTAGTTCATGTCCCATCAGTTATTTTAAATTTTATAAATTTCTGAAAGACTGTAGTTCACTGATATTTCAGGAACTTGTTAGGATTATAACTTTTTTGTTAATAATATATTTTGAAAGCCGAGCCTGTTTTAATGGCAAAACGTTTTAATTGACAAATATTGGGGGATATGTCCCGACTGGTTAAAATGTGAGGGTCGGGGATATACATCCCACCCGAATGCGCCTTTGTTTCCTAACAAGCTGAGTTTAACTTCCTATATCTGATGCTAAGAATTTCTCTCACACACACACACACACACACACACACAAACATACACATTGTTATGTGTGGTTGCGGTAGTTATCCGACAAGTTATCCGATAAAATTTGTCGAGGAATCCCGCTGAATCGTTTACATCACATAGGGTTTCCCCAGGATTAAAACGTGTTTATCAGAATATGCCAAGAGGGAAAGCGTTTTTCGCCTGAAAACATCAACTTAATCATTGTGAATATGGGAAACATTTGTCTGTCATTCATGGGTGACTGATCTGCCAAATATACAAGTATCTGTTTCGATTCAAGCGATTTCCTATCTTTTACTGCAAGTTTCACATTGCAGGAATATATATATATATATATATATATATATATATATATATATATATATCATATATATATATCATATATATCTTACATATCTTGATATATATTATATCACATATACAAACATCGTGTTTATACGCGACCGCATGAAAGGAATCGGCCTTGCCGCAACCGGATATACCGCGGCTGCAAGAGCGTAAAAGGAATCGTAGCTTTAGTGTGTTTAAGTCCTAAACATTATATATTGCAGCTAATGTTATTAGTTGAGCACTTTAAAATCTCATGTTCTTTTACAATCTACATACATACAGGCACACACACACACATAGATAATGTGCATATATACATATATTCATACTTATAAGTTTGATGCCCTCCTGACACGCCAAAACAACCTGTGTGACGTCACTTCTACATCTCGCCGAAATCGCAAGGATAAACAAGCTTTGATACTGCCTTTTCAGTTGTCATACGACATGCCTTATATAACAATCAGGCATATATAAGGTTTTTCCATCGCTAGCAGAGCTCAGGATATAGGAAGTCGATCACGAAGTTTGAGGCTCGTAATACCTCGCTCTCACTGGGTGAAATACTCCTGACTGTGCCAATTGAACGAGTGTAGCGTGGCCACTGCCTGACTAATATTTATCTTTTACGAGAGACGCCATTTCATTTTGCCTCAAAGAGAGCACAGTAAAGTAGATCTAATCCATTTGACCAAGGAAAGCTGGTTTCTCAGGTATCGCCTGTTAATCCCCCTCATAAATACTTATTTTTATTTTCAACCTAATGTATCGATTTCTTTTTCCTCAAGCCGCTGCTACTGTGTTATAATCTAAAAGACAACGCATGCACAGGTTTTCTCTAATCCTATGGAATTTATAGTAACACGTTAGTAAAAAGGTAAAACAAAAACGCCACTCACATTTGAAAAAAAAAACGCCTGAAAAACTATCATGTTTTCAAATTTCAAATTATCAGAAATTTTCGTGCTATATGTCTCGTTTTAAATTTAGGCAACGTACAGCAATTTATACTACTTGGGTGGTGATATCAACCCATATATATCGTATTCAAAACAAGCCCCCGTGGTTTTTCCCAAATCGAATGGTTCCGCCACCTACGGGTATGCTGATGAACAAGTCAGTGATAAGATCGGGCGGTAAGATTCCGTAATGGCAATACTGATGTAATATGAGATTCAATATATTTTTTCAAATTACCCTATAAATTACAACACACACATTCATGCGAGTTTTTGATAACAATAACAACATACAATAAATTTATCACGGAGCGTTTATATTTACAACAATCAACATATATCAACATTTACACAATATACAGACAACAATATTAACGTATCACTGTATTCTTACTTTTACGCTACATATGAGTGGTATAAGCTGATTTGGTGATCATCGCCCTTTTTAACAGATCCATCTGTTTATTAAAGACGGTCCCCAGGTACTGTCACTTTTTGTAATGAGTGTTCCACAGTAATCAGTTCTCATGCTAGAATGGAATATGTGAAATGCCCATTCAAATAATATGTAAAAACGGGTTAATACGTGCTTCATGTTTAAATTTGTACAAGACTATAACATTGAACGTACATAATAGGCCTTATATACTACATAGTATACAGGGCATACATACTTCTTGTGTATACTCATGATTTCATTCAGAAAGTGCATTGATAAATATTTATATTTATATGTCGTTTGGTGCGCAATGGTTCAACTATGGTGCCTGGATGAATTTTACTCCGAAACTTTGGATATAATGCTAATGGAGATTTGATGTTTTTATTTGTCTAGCTCTCACTCAGTTTTACTTAAGAAGATATTGGTCAGCTGAATCTTGGTTAACCGGCCACTCGGGGGCCCTCCTGAATCACCGGGAAGAAACTGATTATTTTCTTAGTAAGTTTGACTGATCCTATTTGACTTGAAACAAGAATATGCTGCATTCGTTACCTCTGGATAATATGTTAAATATCAGTTGACATGTCGAAAGCAGTGTTCGACCCGAGGTATTTACTACTGACGAACTGTGGCTTCTAGGAGTAACCCCATTTTTCCCGATTTGCGACAACTGCTTTTATCCACGGCAAAGACGGCATCCAGGGAGCAAATTATGAAATCAAGATTTTGCATGTGAAAATAAAAGTTTTTAGTGAAAAGTCAATTTAACAAATGTGACTTGCACGATTTATTATAAATCAGTTCCTGTTTGCTTACTATGACGACCTATATCCAGACATTAGGCCTTTTGATCTGTTAACTGGACATCGAAAAGTTGTCATTCATTTGCACCACATGACATCTGGTGATCACTATCAATATGAGGAGGTAAGGAATGCAGCAAAAATTACAGACGAATGTGAACATAATTACAAAAGTGAACAATTAATAAAATCTAATACATGTTCAAAATTGAATAAATAACGGTCTGTCGGTCATGAGCCGTAGATTATTCAAAAGTAAATATATATACATATATAAAAATGTAACAGTTATATCAAACGGCTCATATCAAATTTAGAATATTTAAAATCCAACATACAATATGTGTCTAGTACTGTATATATATATATATATATATATATATATATATATATATATATATATATGTGAGCATATATATTTTTATTACATAAAGCTTTACCATAATTCTATAATTCATTCTGAATACTCATATAAATGCAAACCACCGTCACAACCCACCCAGAGGTAGGGAAGGGAAACACAAAGAGAGTACGAAAGTCTCAACCCGTCTTCTGGCGTCAGCAGGTGACGGATAAAGACGCCGTCAAACGTAAACTCTGACACTCTGTCAAGGTCGTAGTCCACAACAAGGATGTTCCCGTTAGGCAGCATTGTTGTCCCACACGGATATTTAAACTGTCCATCACCTGGACCACGCCCACCAAGCGACCTGATACACACCCCGTCCGGTCTGAGCACGTGAACCAACTTTTCTTTTTCTTTTACATCTGTGACCAGGTACACCGGGCCGGTGTCTGGATGTACAGCGCAAGAAACATTCTCTATACCAAGGGAGTCATACTGTTGTAACAACTCACCTTGGTAGGAGTACCTGAGTAACCGTTTTTCTCGCTCAACAATCAGGAGACTCTCACCGTCTGTAGCCATGTCCCAGGGCTCCTGTACCCATGGTCGCAGGTTAATGACGTGTACCGGACCGCCGGTATATGCTGCTACTTTGTCACCGCTCTCTGAGAGAACGTAGATAGTGTTGTTACTGACGGCTATACCCCTTAACTCGTCACCATCCATCGTTTTATACGTCTCCACAACCTCCCAGTTCATGTTAATTCTTGTGGCCTGATCTGGATCACCTACAATCACAGTCGAGTTACGTCCTTGTTTTATCCAAATAATATTTTGAAAAAAACCGCCTAGAGGTGTCAGTGACATTTATGAGGTTTTGATTTCAAGTCTGTTTGACTTCCCAAAATAATCTCACCAATCGTGCACTTAAATTCAAACTGCCCTGTTTTGCTATCCTCTGTAGTCGTACAGACGTCGTCTCCAAGCTCCGGGCAGGTCAAAGGTGAACTGAGTGCAGAAGTGAGGACATTCAGTGCTTTGTACATTTCTGATGTTTTCAATGACAGGTTACTAATGACGTTCATCTTGCTGTCACGTGACAGATTGTCTATTTCATCGACTACATTAACCGCCTCTGAACAAGCCTGGTTTTGTTTTTCTAGCACTGAAGTCACCGCCTTGTGATAAAGCTCGTCACGTTTATTTAAATGTCCTTCTAAAGACTTCTGGAGCTGTGTTCTATAGAGCTCTAGTTTTTCCTCTGTTGCTCTCCTTCTTTGATTTAGTTTATCGAGTGCTCTGTCTGTGGTCACCGTGATAAGATTTTCCAGCTCATGTATTTTACTCTGGATAATATTCTTTCCTGTTGCTAAAACACCACTAGTCTTTGTAGTAACATCAGTGACGTCACAGATATTGTGACCTTCGTGAAGCTCTGACTCGATGCAGTCCAGACACAGTCCTGACTGACAGGTTAAACACGCGTGTGTATAATCACTGACGTGGACTTTACACAGCTTTCTTATGATCAGATGGTTCGAGAACGGCTGCTTCTCAACATGTTTATTCGCACATTCATCACACATTTCACGGTCGCAGGTACGGCAAAGCACTTGCGCCCTAGAAGCTCTTCCCTTTACCTTACAAGCCCTACAGTGATACAGCTCCTTACAACCAGCCAGCACTTTAACTGCAGTGTCCACTTTATTATCCACAGGAAGTCCGGTTAATCCACTTCCGGAGAGTGATGTAGTTTGCCAACAAACAGGACACTGAACCCTGTCTGTACATTGTAAAACTTACGCTGATTCCAAGCATTGGTAACAAAAACTGTGTTTACAGTCCAACCGACCTGGGTCACGTCCAGCCCGAACCTGCTCACAGATCAAACAGTCAACCAGAAGGTTTACGCTGTTCATGGATGCCATCTTATCTGAAATCAGAAAAAGAACAGATATGAAATACGAGCTCTAAACTCGTAATTCGTACAAGTCTGTAAAGTTCCTATGGATGCTTTTAAATACGTATCATTTGTTTCCTAACCACAGAAGAGTGCGACTCTGCTGTTTAGGGTTTTCTTTCGTCACAATCTGATCCCACAATACACCGCGGCTTCTATAGACACCGCGGTAAGTAAAACTGTGGTAAAGAGGGTAATGTAGTCCCGTTCAAATATGCTCGATTAAAATTACATAACGATGAGTTTTTTTTTGTGGTAATCAACAGAATAAGAAAAAGTTTATAAGCATACGCATTTTAAATATAAACAGATGTTTCCTTGAAATGTAACAACTTTTGATTTCTAAGTTTGGCAGTTGAGTAAGTATATATTCTTGGCCGTCAGTTCTTGACTTATATCGGTTAATCTTTCGTTTGTACGGTTAATGTATAAGTGGTCTGAACCGTTCGCTAGATGAGTGATATTGTTACGGGGTGACATAAAAGCGGGCCAAACTGTTACGCTTTGCTAGCGAAGTGGTTGGTACGCCGGACTTGTGCGCCACCGTTATTAGTTCGAATCCCGGATCGGCCCGATATTTTCCACTGCATAATTTGTCTTCGTAACAAAATGGGGGCTCGTCCAACGTGAGGGTAAACAACGTGTGGCCCAGGGAATAGCTCACCAAAGTGTGACTCCTGGGATAATAAGGTGTTACGTACGGGGTGACATAAAAAGCGCACCGAACTGTCTCTCGCTTGTGCAGCTTTGCTAGCAAAGCTGTTGGTACGCCGGATTGGGCGCCACCGTTATGGGTTCGAATCCCGGTTCGGCCAGATATTTTCCCCTGAATAATTTGCCTTCGTACATTCAAAGGAATAAGAAACATTCTATCTAAAAACCTTAATATATATTTTTTTATGTAAGCTTCAAATCTTAAACACTTAACTAAGTTAATGTTTCTGTTATATATTATATCCTTCTCTGTCTACGAATAAATGAAACATAAAGCAAAGCACACGATATTTTGCATTTGTTATTCTAGTTATAAATTTTGCAATTATAAACTTGTTGTTTGTCGGGGAGGTAATGGAAATGTACGGACAATATCAGAAAGCGCCGCAAAACTGCGCATGATACATGACTTTACAATTTATATATGAAAAGGTACAGACTAGTTTGTCTTGTGAGAAGCCCTATCTGACTCGAAAACTAGATAAAACCCTGTGAAGACTAAGCCCTACAGATAGATCCCATACGGTAAAGGGATTATACTTTTTTTTTTTGGACAGAGAATATTTCAATGAACTTTGACTGTAAACGGCCTTTATGGCTATACACAACCATCTTTATTCATTAACATGTATTAAGCACCAACTGTTGGAATAACTCGCTGCCTTGCTGCAATGGATTGGTTTATTGTCACCTTTGAAACATATATCAGAGATTGTATGCCGCTGACATGCTGAATCTTTAATGTATGAATACAAGTTTGGCAAAGATCAACAAGGAGAACAATGGTAACAGCTTGGTACCAGTATCCAAGTGTTGACAAAACGTGCACGTGATAAGTTTATCTCTGTGTGCATAGTCCACTTGTTATCTTATGTAGCAGGTATATCAGTATTTTACACACAGAATATATATATAATTATCTATATATATATATATATATATATATATATATATATATATATATTATTATTATTATTTCATATGACCAGTTCCCTGTCACTAAAACGTATGTACATATATATATATATACTATATACATATATATCTATAATTAATAGTCTAGCCGTGTAGGACTGTAGTAAAAGTGTAGGGAAAGGGGAAGAGGGATGACTTTTCGCTAGACTAACTTGATTATTGTGTAAATAACGAAGTTAGTCTATCTAAAAGGCGTCACTATTTCTCTTAAATGCACTATATATTTATATATGCTGTAAAAATGATGTGCATTAATAAATTTCTGGTAATCGTTAGGAAGTGAAAAAGTTTTGCAATATCCGAAGGCCCCGTAAAATGGATGATTGACTTTATGATTTATTTATATACATTTACAGATCTGTTCGTCATTTGAGAAGCCTTGATAAGATTAACCACTCCCAGTGGGTCCGAGACCGTAAAATGTTATCCTTTATCTTGTCTAGAATAGACAAGACTTCAACTTACTTCGTGTAAATGGGCCGTGCAGCTGTTAACAAATACTTATTATTATTCATTGACTCGAGTAACAAGTACAACCTGATGGAATAAATGTGTTCCTGCAATGGATTGTTATATAATCACCATTAAAGGTAACAGGACATCGTATCCATGAAAGTATCAAAATAATTCACTCACCGATATATGTTGGTCTACGTTTGAAAAGGATCAACCAAGAGAACAGTAGTACCAGCTTGGTACCAGTAGGCAGCTGTGGACAAAACATGAACTTTGTCTACATAATATGATATGCCAGGTCACTTCTTCAAAAAGTGGGGCATGTGACAAGTTTATATCTGTGTGCATAGTCCAATTCTTATCTCATATAGCAGTTATAGCACACACACAATATATATATATATATATATATATATATATATATATATATATAGAGAGAGAGAGAGAGAGAGAGAGAGAGAGAGAGAGAGAGCCTGTGTGCTTCTACCACAGACTAACACGGTGCTTCTACCACAGACTAATATAATATATTTATATATATATATCGTAGAACCTCGAATTTCCGTATGTTTTTTTCCGGAAATTCGTTAATTTTCCGAAATATAATTTTATAATAATAATAATATATATGTATATTTATATATATATATATATATATATATATATATATATATATATATTAGCTAGTGGAACAACGATTAGGTAGAAATATTTCACGCATCAATCCATTTTGGCAGATATACAAACAAAAACTATTATCTAAAGTATTAATCTTTGAGTCTTTGCACACATAGTTACATTAACGCTACCGAAACAATAATACGTGGTCCCATTCACGCTATGTAAAAAACCACACTTTATCTGTACACACATGGAGTCTTATTTACGAAAGATTTATTTTCGCGATAATTTTCCTCGTGATAATATGAAACCCTCATACAAAAAAAACACAGTAGTTTGTTACTTTATATTCCACTTCAAATAAAAGTTGCCAAAAAGCACATAAAAAATTATTCATTGCAGAGTTGCTGTTGGTTCTTGGTCTTTGTTCTCAAGTGTTCAGTTTAAGAATCTTTGTCTCATCAGCGAAGTGCCTTTAACATTTCGTTTCCGTTAAAATAAAATTTAACCGTAACTGAGTCGCTTGTAAATGTTATATATCTCAAGAGGTAATATCATTTGTAAACACATCCCCTATAATATTTTTCAGTTAGAAAGGTCATATGCGGATTCACACTCTCCTCAAATGTATGAATATGTACACAAAAGTAAATGTAAAGCTCTATGATAATTTTTGTCTCCAAAGGTATTGAAAACCCGGATAAATATATGTCATTGTTTACATTACATTATTACAATGCTGTCGGTTTATCATATCACGATTGGTATGAGGCATAATCTATAAATAGATGTCACTCACTTAAGGAATACTTTATGTTATTAAGTGTATAAGCAAAATAAAACATAATATTCGTGATTGCGTAGCCGTTTCAAGAGAGAGACGTGTCACTCTGTTAAGAATGTTTGAGACAGTTGAATGTCAAATGTTCACAGAAAAGCTTTCCATGGCTTACTGGACTAACTGATCCTGGGAACATTTAGGGTTTTCTATCTTGTACTAACACAGGGGCTTCTTAACGGAAACTGTAAGCTCTGCGGGCTTTCGTTTTACAGGTTTCCCCAAGACTTCACTTGCATGTAGGTGCTTGTGTATTGCAGAAAGTGAACCGTCGTAAACGTCATAATACGATATGATTTGCAGCAAATTTCGTGATGCAGTGAACAGAGAAGTAGCGTTCTGACACCATGAACCGATGATTCAACTATTGGTTTAGTTTATATAATATGTGTAGTCACAAGGAAATAAGTGAGGTGTCAAAACATGTCACTCATTTCTTTGATGTTTAAATACTAAACATTTTATATGAACCAAACACAACTGCATGACGTTTAGATCCGCACAGCGTTTGTTGCTTATCAAAGTGATACAAACAACCTAATTAATAAGATATATTCCCATCATGGGGAAAAAGGCAATGTTTTGTTTTCCACACACAATCAATGAGCCATGCATGGTTCAACGGGTCTGGCTACCAAAACGAAGAATGACTGTAATTAGTCGCCCGCAGTATTGATTTAATAATGTGGCCTATAGCCGATCGTCACGCCTAAAGAGCGTGCTACATGATATCTGACATCAAATGTAAATAATGTAAATTAGAAATCATGTGGGATTGCTAAGTTAAAAAACACGTCTTAACCCTGGTTTATGCCGAAAAATGCCATGTCGAATCCAAGGCTGTCGGACCCATTCGTTATTTATGAAATAGGTTTCCGTATTGTCAATGGTCAGAATGTATTATTATGTCATTAATAAAATCATCGTTCAGTTTGTCTTTAATGTCCGTTTAACATATTAACAAATTATATATATTAAATATTAACTTTAACCCGGGTAACAAGCGACAACGTGTATACATCAAATCACTGCATGGATAAAGTAAAGGATTGAATGTTCCTGACATGACATGTCTCCAAATTTGTGCCATAAGTAATGCCAATTAAACTCCTCATATATGTGCACTTGTCACAAAAAAACAAATCTGCAGATGGATACATCAATCCACTACTGAAAAAAAGTGCATTAATGTATTCAATAAAACTGGAACAGCAGGTGGCGCCACCTGTCTGTCGACAACAAAGCTATCCAAGATGGATAACCATTTAAAAGTTCAGGCTGATACATCCATCCACTCTTGAGATATGAGCGATTTTTACCCAAAGCAAACGGACAGATGGACACAACACAAAAATAATTGCAGATGGCGCCATCATTCTCAAATTAGAGATGGAGGTATCTAAGATCTATGAATATGCACAATTTCAGGTCAATACGGCAAACCACCCATGAGGAAAGGGCACCGATATATTCTACAAAGCGGGGAGATAGATGGCGCCACCTGTCTGGTCTACGAGAAAACTCTCCGAGATGGATGGACATGCCAAATTTGTGACCAATAAATTTATCCACTCCTGAGATCTGGGCAATTTTTACCCAAAGCCAACGCACGGATGAATGCCACTCAAGAACGATTGCAGATGGCGCCAGTAGTCATAAGTACCAGATGGAGGTATCCAAGATCGATGGACATGCACAATTTGAGCCCAATACGACAAACCGCTTCTGAAAAAAATGGCATTAATTTCTTCTACGAAAACGAAAACGTAGGTTGCTATGGACATGAACAATTTCATCCCAATACATTGAACTTATCATTAAGACGAACAGATGGCAAATGCATGGATGAATGCCAAGTAAAAATGCTTGTAGGTGGCGCCATCAGTCTGAAACACGAGATGGAGAAATCCAAGATCTATAAAAATGCAGAATTTTAGCTCAATACATTGAACCACTCCTGGGATATGGACTGTTATCACAAAAACACCCAATTTCACACTGCACATAAATCATTGCAGGTGGTGCCACCTGTCTTTGTGAGGCACTACTGCATAGGTGAGCGAATAACTGTGCCAGGTTTCGGAGAGATGTCTCAGAGGAGTTCTCAGGAAACGAATGGGGCTCCGGCGCGGATATGACGGCGGCAGCGGAGCCCGGTCAAAATCATAGTATCCGCAAATCTTTGTTTTGGCGGATACAATTAATAAATTACAAAAAATAAAATATTGGGTGAAAGCGATTTTATGAATATGGTCAAGAAGAACAATTATAAAATACGCTATGTAATAAGTTGTATTATTTTATGTTTAGTGCCAACCTTATGAAACAGACACAAATGTTTAAGTTTGGGAAATTAACCCAAACATCTTTAACTACCCTATGATAACTAGATGGAGCATGGGCGCGTGTTAGACTATAACAACATGCACCTGTAAGGTTAAGATGACGCTGATCCACACGAACCTTTACCTTTGACTAGGCACGCTTTCTTATGTTTACACGGTTGTATACTTTTGCAGCCTATAAGCTATAGGCCATGCCATTTTGAGAATTGTAACATGGATGTGTGATCCAAGGAACCTACGTGTCATTCCTGTACAACCAAAGTGTTTACGGCCTCTGTGCACAAAGCTTGTTGGAAAGGAATCAATTTTATTTGATTTATGATAGCTTTCCCGCACTGAAATAAAACTGACAGCATTCCCCAGGTATTGCCTGTCTAGGCTTGATTAACTATGCACCTTTAAGCTCGTTATGAACAAAGTCCGGGAAATTCAACCTCGATAACATGTTCATCTCTGGGATCGAACCAATCTGTGTAGCCATGTACGCAAATCAAACCAACTGATAGCTAAACATTTGAATATACTGTACGTCTGTATGTCTGTCTGTTTGTCTGTTTATCTGTCGCTCTCTCTCTCACTCTCTCTCTCTCTCTCTCTCTCTCTCTCTCTCTCTCTATATATATATATATATATATATATATATATATATATAGTAAAACCCCGCTACCGCGACCACCTGCGGGACCAGGCAAAGTGGTCGTGTTAGCGGGGTGGTCGTGTTAGCGGGATGCTTGTACATTAGTCTGCCAATATTGACGCAGGAGATAATATGTGTATTTCATGTTAATGTTAAGTTTTTGTCCCTGTTTAATTTAAGATTTAAAATATAAAGAAAAAATAAATAACAAATATGAATATGATTCAAAACTTTATTCACATAGAAATAAAACACACAAATAGTTGGCGATGAAGACATTCTTACAACATTGGTCTTAACACGAAGATGGTCTGATGGTCTCGAACACGGAGTGAGAACAGAATGAACACATCAAATTCTAAGTGTTATTTATATGGTTCCTGCTTGATCATTGAAATGTGATTTGTCACACTTTTACTTTACTCACCTGAATGTATGCGTGTGGTGTCAGTTATGTTGCCAAACGCGTTTTTTATCAGTATGTTAAATGCTATCTAACAGCCGTACTCAACAAACATTGGTACGGACCATTGAGTCCAATATCTATTGATGCGTATAGTTTGGCTAATAGGTTGGGAGGCATTATAAACAAGCCTAACTATGACTTGGCAGATGGAAGCGGGCTTTCCCACGTGCCCGGCTAATTAATTACGGGCCATTATCTAAGTCCAAGCTGGGCGATGAGCACGTCATCTGCTCAAAGGGCCGTGGTCGCCACGGGCCAGTGGTCGTGATACGGGGGCTCATCTGAGGTCGGGATCAAAAGTTGTGGTCGTTGGTCGTGATAGCCGGGTGGTCGTGTTACCGAAGTTTTTTAAATGATAATTTATGTTAGACAGTTCTGGGACCAAGAAAAGTGGTCGTGTTAGCGGGGTGGTCGTGTAAACAGGGTGGTCGTCATGCGGGAATTCACTGTATATATATATATATATGTGTGTGTGTGTGTATATACAGTGAAACCTCGTTGTGTCGAAAACTTCGACACATCCGAGGCTCGACACAAGTGGGTCTTATTTGGTAATAATTTAACTAGAGTTGTCCGGAATATTGAGTCTGTACCTTCGACATAAGCGGGATATTCTACTCTTCGACACAACGAGGTTTCACTGTATATTATTTAACAATTTGTTTTGATACTCGGGCCTATATCCATTCACAGCGTACACAGCAAAAAGATTGCCGGGTGTCGGCAACATAGCAACACATATTAAACGAACCACAGAATTGTCAAAACAGAAGTGACTTATTGCATTTTAGCATAATCGATCATAAAAGATGATATACGCACCTCGAAAGACGTCTTACTATTCCGATAAAATATTTTAATTCTGTCAGAGACATAAGGAAGAAGGGGCACTGAACAGCGAACAGCATTAAGGTTTATCTTTGTGCCACGATAAGTATCAACAACCCGATCTTTACCTTGACATGCCATTTATAGTTGATACATAAAATAATCGATTGATCACCAATCATATATATATATATATATATATATATATATATATATATATACATACATATGATCATAGTTATGAATATATTCCTCGGGAATGACAGATCGAACATATTAGTTATATGAAACGTACACACTGTTGAAAGGTACATTAACATTCGCAAACATATGCATTAACTCACTTTTTTTAACTGATTACGAAAGTTTCCCTTGCAAAAAAAAATCTACACAGGGATTTACATATCTATTCCTCCTTTATTATAAGTTGTAATGGATCTGTGTGTAAGCAAACACTGTCCACGTGTGTGTGCATGTTTGCCATAACCATACTGGTGGACAACTCTTAAATATGATGAAATATGAAAGAAGAAACACAAACGAAACAGCGATGGAAGTTTGAAAATCTTGATTAGTGGCATGGGCTCTTTGTGTTTGTTTTCTATTTCTGTTTAGAGTATCACTAAACAAGAGGCTTTTAAAAGGAACGTTTAACAACAACCATTATATCTTAAAGAGAATAGACAATATTTCATGTATATAAAACATACATGGTATGTGAGTAGATAACTTAATTTTATTTGTTATTAGAACAAAAATCAGTATTCTGTGAGGAAGATGTGAAGCATAGAGGTGTTGTAGAATAAACTAGAAATATGGCTAAGCCCTGCATTCCCCAAGCCATATTTCATGGATTTAAAATGAGAGGAAGCGTGTGATACTGCCCTGCCATGTAGTCCAGAACCGGAATGGAATTCTGCAGATGTACATATTACTTTGAGTTAAGCTAGCATTAAAATGGTTCGGTTTGCTCCTAGAAAAAATGATGAAAAATCAAGTGATTGCTTTCACTTATTCGGCCCATATCCCCATGATTACTTGGGCATATTTGACTGCACATTTATAAATATCCTTGAATGTACTTCCATGATTCTTAATTGGACCAATTCCGAGGTGTCATGAAAATATCATGCTATTCTCCTCATGATTGCTTGAGTTATGCTGTGAACAAACCAACACCCAAACACAAATGAGCGTGTAGTCTCCTGGTGGAGGGAATTAGTACTTAATGGTGCCTAAAAGGATCTCACGTGTAATGTAAAAATGAGTCAACTTATTTTGTTTGCTTTTGTTGGCTACGCAGAAAAACAGCTGTCCGAGGGATTCCCTTAGTTTTCGTGGATCCACTTTTCTTGCAAGTGGGGACCAGGTCATTCGTAATGACACTAATATATAATAAAGTAATGTTTTTAATGGTTAGATGTTTCCGGAATTGTATTTTATATTTTCAAAAGTAAGAGGTCAAAATGTTTCAAAAATGAACTTGAATGACATTGTTACGTTACTGAGTAACATATGCCGTTTTAGAATAAAGAGGAATCTAATTTTTTTGTCAAGTTATTGATTAATATACAGGAAAGGTATATGGCAATATCCATATATACCATTGTATATATTATGAATGCATATTGACCTCCCTGGCCTTTTATCCAATTTATAATATAGAAATATTGTGGTTTTGTCAGACTTATAGAAAAAATTCACGTGTCATGTGTATTAACTTTTTTTTAAAGTTACAACATATCCCTTGAGCGTCCAAGAGGGGTCAAATAAGAGGGGTCATTTGACCCAAGCTTTTTAATATATATATATATATATATATGTATATATATATATATATATATATATATATATATATATATATATATATATATATGCGGGTGTAATAGTTTTAACTCCAAAAATGTTTACTACCAGGAGTTTAAATTTGAGTCAATTTAAACCTCCTTTAACGTTTCATCCTGTCTGAACAGAGATTCGGCTTTTTGTGTGGAAAATATCATGAACATTTATATGGGCTCATTTGTGACCCCGGGAAAATATGCCTTTCCTTTAATATTATTGAGTCTGATTTTATTATAATTTTCAATTTATTATCCATATATTACAATATTTTCCATTGAACTATGATTAAGAGACATGGAACGTTAACAGCTTCAGAAGTCTTATAACTAAGATATTTGGACATTATCAAGAATCCACCAGGCAAACCCATAAAACACAATCATCCAGCCAGTGTTTTTCATGTTTGTGATACAAGAGACAGCAGAATTGGTCCTGTTGATTGCACTAGAAACTAACAAAGAAGTCAGACAAAATGTAGAGAATTGAAAGGCAATCTACATAAGAACTAAATACACGGTTTGGAATAAGTTGATGTTTCTTAGATCAAAATAATTATTTATAGGAATTGTATTGTTGTATGGTTCTACAAAATCTACCATGAATCATAACATCTGTTTGACCCCATACACTTGGATGACCAGTTTTTACAGTACCGATGACCAAAAACCCAGAGGGTTCCGATTTATGCTGGATTACATGCGACTGACAACCCGAGCTTCTACTGCAGACAGATAATCTTGGTCAAAGTTGATTTCGGAGATATGTGGACAATGTTTTATGGGTAGGGGTTCCCTTTTGCCAAAACCATTATTTCCCTGGTACTGATCTCTATGTAGATGATCAGCTGGTAGCGTTTAGAGGCAGGTAGGCCTACAGTTTTTGTTAGTCTGCATCCAAGCTTAACCAGTCAGTTATGGTAAATGTATCTGAGGTGTGATGCAAAAATATATTACCTATTTAAAGGAGACTCTGTAGTAACTTTTTCACAGATATTATGGTGGTTATATAATACTAGAAACTATTATAAGTAAAATTCAATCAAATTATTATTCTCCCCCGGTGTTATTTTAACACGTACAGTTAGGTTTAAAAAAACTGGAATGATGGTCCAAATAAATGAAATTCTGTTTGTGCGTATTCGTTTTTGGCTTAAAAATGGATCAAAACCATAATATACTGTCATTTGAACAATTTAGTGTGTCTATTATAAAGAATGGAAGATGCATACGTAAGACCTTCACAACCGTTCAAATTTTTTTCATGTGAAAAATGGAATGGGGCAGCCTCTCGGTCATTTTAATCGCTAAATTGGCTTGGTCGCTTGAGGATTAATCATAGTTGAAACATTTGTCAATCAGGTCTACGACAACCTTGAAATCCTCATGGACAAGTATGGCTTTAAACCGGAGGATATCTACAATTTAGATGAAACAGGGTGTATAATGTCCAAAAGTCAGAGAATGTTGTTGCAGAGAAAGGCCAGAATCAGGTGGGCTCCTTAACATCTGGGGAAAGTGGAGAACTGGTTACCATGATGTATTCGACTGGGATCTCTGGCAATGTGATTCCACCCATGTTTGTATCTCCTTGAGTGGCTGGATGGATGAAGATTTGTTCTCTTTATATTTGAAGCATCTTATTTGACAGATAAGATGCTTTAAGCAGCAGAAAATACTTCTTATCTAAGACCATCACGATTCCCACATTTCTCTTCAAGCTGTTGACCTGGCTAGAGACAACGGAATAGTGATGGTTACTCTACAACCTCATACGTTACATCGCCTTGAGCCTCTAGACAAGGCTGTGTATGGACCTTTCAAGAAGGCTTACATCGAGCAATGGGTGCAAGGATGCGCTCAAATCCTGTGAGGCTGTCACGAACTACGAAATCACGTCAATAATGAATGAAGCACACATGTTGTCAATGATTCCTGCAAACGTTCTTCCCCGTTTTGCAGCACAGGTATTTTCCCATTCAACAGGGATCGTTTAACAGATTTAGACTTCGCTCTAGTGGTAACAACTGATCGTGAACTTGCTGATGAGGCCTACCAAGCTGTCTCCGCTGAACTAAATGAGGATCCCTATCAAAACGTCAACGATCAGCAGGATACCCCTTGTCGCGATATTTTGGTGTTTCTTCCAATCGGACTATCAACATCTGGAGCAACCAAGAAGAACACGTCCCTGACATTAACATCATCAGGATTAACCAGCCAGAACACTCCAAAGGTAGCTGAAAAATCTACCACATATGCTTCTGAGGTATACGTGTCGCGTCTGACATTCTTCCTGTTCCAAAAGCTGGGCCCAGAAAAAAGACAACTAGAAACCACAAGGAAGGCAGCAAAAAGATCATCCCTGACGCACCTATTCGAAATTTAATAGCTGATGCCTTGGCGCAACGATGCTAGAAGAAGTCTAAGACAACTTCCAGAAAGCCTCTTTTTCAGTAAGAACAGAAGACAAGTCACACAAGACGAAGTTGATGACGAGACTAGTTCGAACTTAGAATCAGAAATAGAATACGATGATTCCACGGATGACGCAACGTTCCGAGAAAATTATGTTACTGAAGGCGATTTTGTGGTTGTTAAAGTGCAAAGAAAGTTGCGCAGTGTGAATTAAATAGCCTGGGTTGATGTAGATGAGAATGATGACTTTTAAGGGATACTCTTGAAGAAGTTCCTGGAGAAGTTGATTCTGAGGAAACCGGCTTCACTCCAAATTCAGACGACGAAGTATTTTCTCAAGGAAGGAGATTATCTGTAAACTCTCCCAGCTAAATGTTTTCGGCCCAAAAACTCAGGATCTTGAAAGCCAATAGTAAATATTTGCACAGATAAACCCGGTCTCCCCTATATATGGGACGCCAAAACGTGTGAATAATTTTTATAATTGGCAGCAATTATAGACCACATGGTCTCCGGTTTTGCGCTTTTTCCGACAAAATATTTATCCATTTCTTCAGTTGAAACCTGCAAATTAAAGCATAACTGGCCCTGTCACCCTGTGACTGCTTTCTTCAAAAACCACGCAATCGATAAACTGGGCATGGAAAGTTAGGAACATTTTGTGGTTCGACATGCAGAGATCCAAAAGTAAGACCCGTTGTTAAGCTCCAACGAAAATACGTGTTTTTTGCAAAACATTGGAAATTAAGTTGTGTCATGATAAAAAATATAAACAAAACTATGTCAGGCCTGCATTGGATCAACCGAATTAATAGAATGTTTATGTAAGTTTGTTTACGATATCTTTAATTTTGCTTGCCATAGGAGGGAAACCAGCAAAAATGTGTATATAAATTGACAACTAGAATAAACAGGGTGACATCTAGTACAAAAAGTAAAAAATAAACGATATCTTGGAACATACTTTTAGTTTATATAATAATATTTACAGTCTACGGAAATTCCATATTTAGAAACTATGGAGCAGGAGGCTCCACGAATCTTGTCTTTTAAATGTGAAGTACTTTTTCAGGTACCTAACAGTGTACGACAAACCCCATTTCACATCGTGCCATCAAATAAATAACTGTTGGGGTAACAATATGAGCAGAATGTTTGATTCAGTAGAAACATTTCAGAAGTCATAATGTAATTAACGCATCTTGTCTTTTAAATGTGAAGTACTTTTTCAGGTACCTAACAGTGTACGACAAACCCCATTTCACATCGTGCCATCAAATAAATAACTGTTGGAGTAACAATATGAGCAGAATGTTTGATTCAGTAGAAACATTTCAGAAGTCATAATGTAATTAACGCATCAAAGCGAATCTCATAGAATCTCAAGATATTTCATCGTTATGCCCTTGTGGTTCTGGCAAGGACCTTCTACTGATTCACAATCCTTAACCACTGTAATCACTAATTATAAGCTTTTTCATAAAAATGCAAAATTTGGGTTTTCTGTTTTCCTTTATGTGAGACATGATAGCGTCAGTATTTAATTGTCTTGATATAATTCATGTACTTTATGACTGACAATGATAATAATGCCTCTCTTACTCATGGCGCGCTCCTCTTCTCTTCTCCTTGAGCGCAGAACCCTACACACGACAACGTGGGAAAAAGCACGCCTAAGTTAACAATTATATCGGCGCATTATTTAATGCGCGTTTCCGCACAACCACCCTCCCTGATAGTGACAGTGGACATTATCCGTCCCGCAGCGTGTCCGGCAGTTCGCTAGCCTAGGAAAAGCAACTTCCTATTCAATTGGCTGACAATCATCAGAGTTGCTGATAAATCTTCCTGTAGGTATTTCTTATGCTCCATGTGTTGGTCCTTTATAATGGTTCCCTTCTGCACTAATGGCTTATCAAATCTTGCGACGTCTTCCGGTATCTCTGCTGATATCTTGAAATAAAGGTGTATTGTCGATGTTTCAAGCACCAAACTCACATTCTACTGTTTGTTCTATTCATCCATGAAATAATAAATATGCATATTAAATATTTGTGGAAGGAATGGGATATAAAATCATGTTCGATGATTGAAAGAAAGAAAACGACCAGTGGCCGATTATAAATCGATTATTTTATGTACCTTCTGTATAACCGTGAAATTTATTGTGTAAAATTGCTTCTAAATATCGGTCGGGTTAATTTACACTTAATTGTACATCATGCTGAAAGGTAAAGGTAACGGGTAGATTGTTGACCCTTGTTCCCTGCACAAGATTCAATCTTACATGTTGTTCACTATTTTGATTCCAGTCTTTCATATTTTTTAACAAATACCTTCGCAAGGTTGGTATGCGTTCATCAAGGATTGTGTGTGTTTGTGCGTATGTTTCTTCCCAACATAAACTGCGAAATGCTGAACGGAATCTCGTGCAATTTTTAGGGCATTTCGGGAATGGGCCAATGTTAGTACGTTTTTGACTGTGCGCTCTTTCAGACGAACAATGAAAGCTTCGCTGAGCGTGGCTCAAATTCTTGTCGGACACACACACACACGTCTAGACCGCATACAATATTTCACCCATCCGTCCACATTTACTCAATATTAAAAATGTTACTAGTGGTTGATCCATATTCCAATTTGTTTGGGGAATTATCAATGAACGAGGCTGTTGAATATCGGCCGGTTAGGGGTAGGGTCGTTTTTTTAATGAATGTCCTCCTAGTTCCATTTCGATCCTCTGGCATTACAGAGTCTACGATCCGTATATTCTTTGGCATGGGAAACAAATTTAAGGAATTTTGAAGCAATTAGGGTGGAAAAAAAAATGGACTATATACTCGCTTCATAAACACTAGAAAAAATAAATACCATAGCCCTTTGTGTATCCCTTGGATCCGCCACTATTTATTTCGCAATAACAGGTCATTTCCGATTGTGATTGGTAAAAGTTGAATGCAGTGTTAAATAGACGTATTTCATCGCACTTGCGACACCTGTCGGTGACAATTTACACTTAATGGTCGGATCCTTTATTTCGACGGAAAGTTTGCATTTTATTACATCTCAGATGATTATTAGTAACAAAAATGCCTTATATTTACCAGTGAGGTTCCTCTTGGGAATCCTGTGTTTATATTTGATTTCATTAAATAAATTGTGATGTTGGAAATTTGGACCCGAACCATGTAGGCAACCGACATGGGCATTGCGCATGCTCGTGGAAAAGATCTATTGTGCGTTTAAATGTATAGGTTCTACAAGTTGTAGACACGGCTAAATCATGTCACGTCAGTTTTTATTTTAATTTTATTTTTAATTTTAAATATTTTACCGACCGAAAGCAGAGCCTGTTTAATTCCTAAATGACATATTTTATTCCCGGTGAAAGGTTCCATCTGGCACTTGGAGGCTCTTTTCCTGATCATTACTTATAATAAGGTTACAGATGAAACCCTTGTTGTCAGTGGCGACAATTTATCTTCAAGAGTGGGGGATGGAGGGGAATTGTTTTTATTGATCTTTTATTGTTTGTATGACACGTTTAAAATATAATACAATTCAGTATAAGGTTTATAAAAAAGGTATCTCTCCAGTATACGTTAACTCTAAACCAAGTGTAGAGATGTTTCATAGTAATTTTATTGGTAATATCTAATTATAAATATATTTTATGTTCAGTATATAAATATCATTATCTGAATAACGGGGGGGGGGGGTTAATTACTTTAACCATTCACCCCCTTGCAAAAAGTTTGGGGGATACTTGTATTTACGCCCAGGACCGCGTGTTGTGACGGGAATTGCCGGTGATTAGGACGCACATGGGCTCTTTATTTGAACAATGAGGTCAACGGTTCAATGGTCGGGTGTTTTCTTATTAACACACAAACTTTTATGGACTCTATACATTGTCGATCCATCATATAAACATCTCTCTTCACATTCCAACTTACTACCTGACGAAGAAGCCTGTGCGCTTCGAAAGCTCGTGTGTTAATAAACAAGTTAGTCTCTCTAAAAGGCGTCACTCTTTATCTTTACCTACGTTTCTACTACAGACTAACACGGCTATACAACAGTTCATTCTGTCAAAGATGTAACAACAATATGAATAAATCGTCAAACGGCTGCGTGGCGGAATCTGGCAAACTGCTAAATATATTACAAAAGAGCAATATAAGGCTATAGACAACAATTTAACAAAATGCTTTTTACACAAGATTAAGAATGACTAGTAATACACTTCAGTTATAAAATCATATGTTGGACGGAAAGGCATGCTGACTGCAACATAGTATAAACGAGAGTGTATAGCAACAATATACACAGCAAATCATTCGTCGTTAGTGGCGCGCAATATTAATAAAACATTCAACCGCCACTGCATGTCATTATGTCATTCCGTAAATGTATCCAGAACATTATGCCTGACTGCAAATAGATATACAATTGTCATATATTCACTAAACTGTACTCTGAATATTATACAAGGATATTATTAGAAAATCACTCTTGTTCCCGCATGTCTGAATAATTTTAATATGAAAGTAACACATGCCTGTCAAAGATGAAACAACAATATGAATAAATCGTCAAACGGCTGACGTGACGCAGTTCTCTCCGGCGTTACCGCTTTATATTAGCTCACCTTTGACCCTAATTAACATATCAGAACTCATGTGGTCCCAGTCTGCCGCGAACGTGTCTTAATAAAAAATGAATGACAAGGTCGGCTGCGCACACTGACCGACCCCGGGCAGATACGGCATTGAGATTCACACAAAAAAATTATGATGGACGCTCAATAAATCAGTATGGAGGCTCAAAAAATATTAATAGCTGGATGAAACGCTCAACATTAGCTCTGTCACACACTTCTCCCCATCGTGAAATGGCGTCCTCGCCATAGACAATGACATATCGCCATAGACAATGACATATGCAAAGTGATTTAAGATATAATCATATAATGATCAGTATGTAATAGAGTTGTATTTAATAACTGTATCACGATCTGTATTTCATACATAAACTGCTGACGTATTATAATTCGTGGTCAACCCAGGTTGTACAAGGGGTGCATGAACTTGTGTTGCATAAACAAAATTAGGTGCGGGTGTTGTTTGTACGAAGTCATAAGTCGGTCCATACTGGAGCCTTTGTACAGGTCTCCTTACTCGAGATGATCTCCTAAGTGCAGTTTCCTCATGCGCACTGACTCCTTCCGGTTGCTCGGTCGTATCAGAGGCGTCACTTTTTTTCAGTCTTCACAGGTAAAACAGACTGGTCGGTGGGGATTATATCTGCAGTAATGATCTGATATGAGCTATCATGTCTTTCAGATAGTATCACTTCCCCTGGGTTGCCGCTAACTGCATCGGAATTCCTACTGGCTCCATGGATGATATTCTTTTTTTTTTCTAATCAACCACCAGTCATCATAAGCATCCTCACTTTCAACTGTCTCTGACATTTCTTGCTCACCTCGATGTAGGTTTGACCTTCGGCGAGTCACATGTTTAGTCACTGCAAGCTCATGAAACGGTAATCCATAGCTTAGTAACATGTTAAGGTGTAACTTTCGTTTCGGACCTGTTCCGTTTTCTAGTTGGACTACAAGGACAGGTAGGTCTTGACTTAGTCTCTCCAGAATCACATATACCTGTTAACACTATCTATCTGCCAACTTTTGCCGTCCTTTCAGTCCTACGTTCTGTACCAAAACGCGATCCACAGGTTGTAAGTCGTGGTCGGGTTTGACTTTCTGGTCATATATGCCCTTATATTTCTGTCCCATTTTCAATGTTCTCCGATGTTCCTTGGTAAGCGAAGCTCAGCCTTTCTTATAGTTTTCGTATATATTCCGTGTAACTGGTAGATGGTGGCAGAGATAAATCTAAACTCAGGACTGTGTCAACAGCGAGTTTTGGTTCTCTTCCAAACATTAAATAGTATTGGGTGGATCCAGTACGCTCGTGATTCGTAGCGTTATATGCGTGCCCTAGTGAAGACAAATACGATTTCCATATATATATATATATATATATATATATATATATATATATTTATATGTGTGATGAATTAATTGTCAGCGACTTAATGAACCCAATTAGTCTCTGACTGTGTAAGAATTTGCATTAATTTAATCTAAATAATTTAACATACAATTGACGTTAAATCACTTATTTCCAAGAATCTTATTGCCCAGTCTATTTTGAGCCTAGCAAGTAAGTAGGACAGATTTGAACGTTTATTTGAGAACTATTTAATTAAACTATTTAACTTGGGGTTTCAACACATTGACCTTAGGGACAAAAAAAAGCCTCTCAGTCTTTGGTCCCGTTTAATGACACATTAACTGAAGGGGTCCTCTAATTAACCAAGCATTATATTGACTAATTATTACCTAGTGTAAACTATACTTAATTAAGTAACCCATCCGTTCTTTTTCATTGCAGAAACTAGATACATCTGCATCGCTACCAAAAGGACAAATATAGAAAATATCAGTGGATTTTCATGTGCAATAGGTTGAAAATTTTAATATGGTAAGTTATACAAGAGTTATTTCTAAATCATAACAAGTGTTAACAATGAACATGGAGTTGTATATCACAAAGCAAACACAAAATCCAAAATTGTTTTGTTTTTATATGCCATCTGAGTATAAAGGAGGCGATACATAATTTGAATGAAAGGTCATAAATATTATAAGATAAACAACATAAGATTACTTGGTCTATATGTAGATTAATCGATGTAAAGGAGTATACATATATTCAGTACATTTTGTTTATAATATTTAATGTATAAACTGTGCGGTTTATATTATTTAAAATTTAACTTATTAATGATATATGGGTTATCTTTTCGGTAAAGTTTCCGACATTTACATTCCCAAAACAGACCGGGGACGTATGCACCACTGATAACCCACGGTTTGCAAACTGTCAAAACACCGCAAATAATACCTGCCGATTGCAGCACTACATACGTGTACGTGTGTATATTTATATTTTTTTTTTTTATTTATGTTTCTCATCTTTTATTTTCCAGATCGATTCTCCACGCTCAATAAAAGAATATGTCGACTCGGAATCAGTAATTATTTCGACAGTCCAGAAAGTTTAGGAGTTTATCGCCGATCACCCTCCGCATCGATTCTACGCAAACATATCGTTTTTGGAGGAAGACTTGTAAACATAGAAGCAATATATATGCCAAGGGATTTGTGTACGTTTCACTAAGACGTATCAGCTGTACCAGCCGTGGAAATATCGTATAAGACACCTTCATCACCGGCTGTTTGTCGATTGTATGGTGCTACGACTGGATATATTTTGTTTTGTGTAACATATACGTATTCATTTTATAATACAGATTTACTACATAACAGGATCTGGAATCACAACACGTGTACTCAATTCATCAAAAATGTATTCCTGATGTACATCAGCAACTAACTATCAAAACCACAAAGAACAGCACACCCTGGGGCCCCTTGGATGTTTATTCTTGTCACCATTTATATGGATGGATAAGAGAGAGAACCATGTGACGTATTCACTAACTCTATAACACAGATAAAAAAAAATATATTATTCAAATTTATATATATGCTCACTATTTTTAGCTGTTGCACATTTTCAAGACGTGGATCTTTATAACTAATTAAAAAAAAATTGTTTCCTTAAAAACCTGTTTTATTTCATTTGGAATAATTTATTTTATTTACTGGATATAACTAGAAATATTATCAATCAAACTGTTTCCCTTCAATATGGGTATAGGGCGTATGAATAATTTATTCTAAATGATATAATATGAAATCCCAGACTACTTTAAAAAATTATTTTATATATACATGACCCTCCAGAACCTTTCATGAACAGATGGTTTCTGGACGAACCCTTCTGCATGGTTCTTAGAAGCACCAATTATCAGAGTTACATATAGAACCCTTAGGTGTCCCCAATAAACTCCCGGGGAGGGTTCCATGAAAAACCCTGGCTGGAGGGTTCTACCTGGAACCTCTAACGGTTCCCCACGGGCTCCACTCCAAAGAACACTTAAGTGTTCTACATGCAACCTTTTTTTTTTTCTTAGAGTGAATGCAGTTGTCACGCGATATCCCTTTTTTACGGTATACGGTATTTTCCACGGCTAGGAGAGCTTAGGATCGGAATTTGGTCCCAAATTTAGAGGCCGGTAATACCCGAATTATTACTTCTTGAGCACTTCTTTGCAAACCTTGCAATAGAAAGCAGAAGGAAAATGGAATGTTTTCTAGCCTGGCCACTGTGTAGAGTATAGATCAATTTTAGGAGACGCAAATTCATTTTGCCGTTCTTCAAAGAGAAATCAACAACATCACAAAGTATACATATTTATTCAATCAGGCCAACCTTGGTTTCGTAGGCACCGCCACTTAATTCGTCCACTTAATTTGTTTTTATTTTCAATATAATGTATCAATTTTTTTAGTGAAGACGCTGCTACACTTTTTGATTGTGGGATGGGGGGTCATTACCAATATACATTATACTAATATACTACGCATGGACACGTTCAGTCTACTCTAATGTAAATTATATTGAAACCTTTAAAAAATAAAACAAATCCACCCCCTCATTGACGTCTGACCAGTCTAAAAAAAAAACATATATAATATATAATGCATATACATACATTTTGTGTACTAGTATATTTATGTTTTTTTCATTCTTGAACTGTATTATCTATTTAAAAATATTAATAGCGAGACGGGGATAATAGTTATTAATTAAATATTTAACATAAAGTAGCAGAATGTTAAATATTCATTTCTATAATTCTAATTACACTGCTTTATAGTTTCAGTTTTAATGACGATTGTCTAATTACAGAGCTATGATGACTTTAAACCCAGAACCTTTGGATATAAGGTTAATTGAGATTTGTGTTTTCATTTGTCTAGCCCTCACGCAATTTTGCATAAGATATAATAGATCAGCTAAGTCTTGCCTAAACCGCACCAGCCGCTACAGAATTATCTAAGACTGATTATTTTCTCAGTAAGTTTCACCGATCCTATTTGATTCTAAACGAGATTAAATGTAAATAGAATGTGAACATCAGTGCAAAAGTGACAATTGATAAAATCCAGCACATGTTCAAAATGTAATGAATAACAGTCGTATGTTGTTCAGGCTTCGATTGCAGAGAGTCGTTTACATGCAACCCATGACAGCTCTCAAGACAACTCATATTGTAGCTCAGAGTAGCATAAGACATTTCTTTGGAGCAAAAGTCTAATATTATTCCATAAATTATTCTGAATACTCGTATAAATGCAAACCACGGTAACCACCGACCCACATGTAGGGGCAAGAAAAACAGAGAGAGTATGGACGTGACAAGCCGTCTTCTGTGGTCAGTAGTTGACGGATAAAGGCGCCGTTAAACTTAAACTCTGACACTTTGTGAAGCTTGTAGTCAGCTACAAGGATATTCCCGTTAGGCAGCATTGTTGTACCACACGGATATGTAAACTGTCCATCATCCTGACCACGCCCACCGAGCGATCTGACACGCCCGCCGTCCTGTCTGAGCACGTGAACCATGTTGTTTTTATCAACTGTGACCCGGAACACCGGGCCGGTGTTTGGATCTAAAGCGTATGACACACAGATTATACCCGGTGTTTCGAACTTTTGTAACAACTCACCTTGGTAGGAGTACCTACGTAAGCTTTCTCTGAGTTGAACAATCAGGAGACTCTCACCGTCTGTATCCATGCCCCATGGTTCATGTACCTGTGGCCGCAGGTTGATGATGTTTACCTGACCTCCGGAATGGGCTGCTACAGTCTTACCGCTCTCTGAGAGAACATAGACAGTTCTGTTACTGACGGCTACACCCCTTACCTCATCAGCATCCATCGTTATAAATATCTCCACAACGTCCATATTCACATTAATCCTTGTGGCTTCTTTCTTTCTTGGATCGCCAATAACCACAGTCGAGTCCGGTCCCTGTTTTATCCAAGTAATACACTGAATATCTTCACCGCCTATAGATGTCATTGTTTTCCTTTTCTCCGGTTTTGATTTCAGGTCCACTTGACATCCCAAAATTATCTCACCAATAGTGCACTGGAATTCAAACTGCCCTCTTTTGCTATCTTCAGTTCTCGTACAAAGGTCGTCCCCAAGTTCTGGACAGGACAAAGGTGAATTGAGTGCAGTACTGAGGGCATTCAGTGCTTTGTACATTTCTGATGTTTTCATTGAAAGGATACTAATGGTATTCAACTTGTTGTCATGTGACAGGTTGCCTATTTGATTGACTACATTGGACGCCTCTGAACAAGCCTGGTTTTGTTTTTCTAGCGCCGAAGCCACAGCATTGTGATACAGTTCGCCACGTTTATTTAGCTTTCTTTCCAAAGACTTTTGCAGCTGTGTTCGATGGAGCTCAAGCTTTTCTTCTGTTTCTTTCTTTCTTTTATTAAGTTTATCGAGTGCTCTCTCTGTTGTTACCGTGATTAGATTTTCTAGTTCATCTATTTTACTCTGAATTATATTCTTTCCTGTTGATAAAACACCAGCGGCCTTTGTAGATATATCAGTGATGTCACAGATATTGTGACCATCGTGAAGCTCTGACTCGATGCAGTCCAGACAAAGTCCTGACTGACAGGTTAAACACGCATGTGTATAATCACTGACATGGACTTTACACAGGTTCCTTATGATCAGATGGTCAGAGAACGGCTGCTTTTCTAAATGTTTCTTTGCACATTCATCACAGATTTCACGGTCGCACGTATCGCAACGAGCATGCGCCCTAGAGGCTTTCCCCTTAACTTTACAAGCACTACAGTGATATAATCCCTCACAGCCAGCCAGAACTTTCATTGCATTTTCAACTTTATCATCCACTGGAAGCCCGGCTATTCCTTGTTGGCAGAGTGATGTAGTTTGCCAACAGGCCGGGCACTGTACTGTGTCTGTACATTGTAAAACTGACGCTGATTTCAAGCATTGGTAACAGAAACTATGTTCACAGTCCAACCGACGTGGGTCACGTCCAGCCCGACCCTGCTCACAGATCAAACAGTCAACCAAAAGGTTAACGCTTTTTATGGATGTCATCTTACCTGAAATAGAACACAACAGTAGACATGAAAGAGCAGCTGTAAATTCGTAATTTATACAAACGGGTTAAGTTCCATGTGTTGTCTATTAATCCATAACATTTGTTTCTTAACCTGTACCTTAGTAATGCTTCTTATCAATGCTTAGCATATGCTATTTAATTTTATCCCAGACTTTTATGATTTGACTTCTATAGGAATAACCTTTTTTGCTTCCCGGAACCAAAGATTTTGGCAAGCATGTTGACCATTTTCTTATGTTTTTTGCTTAAGGGAATCAAAGATTTCGGCAGAAATGTCGGCCATTCCCGTAATTTGTCTGTCTGTCATCACCCTAAGGGCCACAATTTTGTAGCAATCCCTCTGAAACTTACAGAGAATAGTAGCACAATAGGAAGTGTACACACCTGTGTTTTCCAATGTGTCCCCTTTTTAAAGATCTCGAAAATTTTTATTTTCGAAAATTGTCACCAGAGGGTTCTGCAGCTTAATTTCTACAGACTATCATTTTTGTGCCACATGTATAAAATTATAAAAAGTGCCACAGCATTGATTGCAGCATCTGAAGCTAGATTTAATGGGCTTATCCCATATTTTGCATATTATACCCTTACAATAGTGACCTAATTTAGGTTACAATAATTGAAGGTGAAAATATGGAGATTTATTTTAATAAGCTGTGGCTTTCTTTATTCGGCTCTTCGTTCTCTATGACATGAATACGTGGCCTACATATGTTGTTTCCCTGTCTGTCTGCTCGTCTGCGACTTTTAAAAATCAGCATAACTACTTAAACATTTTTTTTTTCTTTTTCTGCATCCCACAGAATATTCGTCATTCTTTTGAGCTATTCCAAATATTCAACTATCTATCTGCCTGTCTGTCTGTTTGTTTGTCTTGTTACTGCTTCTGGCAAGCGCCCGACCTCTCGGTCGTCTAGTTTCTTAGTCTAATTGTATGAGCTGTGAGCAGTTTGCTGGACGAGGGCTTAATCAGTATCGAATGATAAACAAATAATTGCCGTTTTATATTTATCAAATATTCTATCAAATGAACCTATATATCTTGTCATTCTATATGTACTCTTTATATCTAAAACATATATTATTACCTTATATATTATAAGAGATCTCTGTCTACGAATGAGTGTAAACAAATTATACACATGTTATTTTGCATTTAATAATACAGTTATAAAGTTAACAGTTATAAATTGTAGACTTTTGATTAGGTAATCGTCGGGGCAGTGAGAAATTGAGTCAATTTCAGAAGGCCCCGCAAGATGGCGTTTGATATGTGACTTTACGATTTACGTATGCACAAGTACAGGCCTGTACGTCATTTGAGAAGCGCGATCTCGAAAACCTTGAGAAAACCAATTCCTAACAACGGGTGTCAGACCTTGAAGGGATTGTACTTACCTTTCCTGGCGTAGAGATGTGAACTGACTCTATGTTAACCGGATAAATGGCTATTTACATGTATCGTTACTCGTTGTCATGGGTAACAAGGAGCATCTGTAACATCCATACTGGATTGGTATATCTTAACCTTTAAACATATAAGATGTTGCATGCCCAGCTCCGACATGCTGAATCCTTAATGTGATAAAATAAAGAACTTACTGATATCAGTTGCTTAAGGTTTTGCAAGGAATCCTCGAGCAGTTATATGCAGCTATATACCAATTCCTTAGTGTGCAAGTGACATGACCTTTGTTTAGATTTACGATATACGTAACTTCACTTCTGCAAAACGTGGCTCACGTGACAAGTTTATTTCTGTGTCCATAGTCCACTTCGGATCTTTTGTGTTGAGGTAATAGCAGCATAATATATGTATATATATATATATATATATATATATGTATATATATATATATATATATATATATATATATATATAGATAGATAGATAGATAGATAGATAGATAGATAGAGTCAATGGCACATCGATACTTAGAGTAATATGAAACTAGGCAGAGATCGTTAAAGAACAGTTTGCCACATCTGAAAGATTACTTTCTCTGTCCCATTCACTTTATATAACTGTTTGGTAGCATTTTTTTTATAAATAATATTAACTATATTATATTATTATATTTGAATAATATTGCATTAGATTGCTTTATTTGTATATGTTGTTATATTATAATATAGTTTATTTATTCATTATAGAATATTATATCAAATTAAATGATATTATATTAAACCTAAAAGTTAAGATCAAACTTTCATTACTCAAGTGTTTTCATATAAGAATATAAATACGTCTTTAAAACATTTGAAAGAAATTCACTTTTCATTACATAAATATTATAACGTTATAATTTGTTATATAATTTTATATTTTGTTTGTTTTATATTAAGCGTATAGATATACTATAATGAACTTCAACTACATGGTAAACCTGATGAATTAAGTTTTATTATTCTGTAGTCTTGTCTAAATACTGACATTATAATGTACTAAAATCATAAGAAACAAGCAGACGGATGAACTTTCAATTGCTGCTTAACTAAAACATATATTGAAAAAAAACGCATTTAAGTTTATATGTCAGCATACATCTATGTTAAATTTGAATACTCTATATGTCGTGTTTTTTTAGAAATATCGTGTCCGAAGACCGTTTGTGTAAGAAAATATCAAAAAAAATGTTTTTGGGAGAGTAATCTCGATTTCAATGGGAAAAAGGAATATCGGCGCAAGTGACAGTCGAATGTTTTCATTATATATATTACTCTGAATTCGTTTTGATAAACAAAATTGAAAATTTAATAGTTTGTCATAGTGAAAAGTGCGAAATTTTAACACGAAATGACATCTCAAGAACTGTTACCAGAAGTAGCCGCAGCATACTGTCCGAGTGGCTGGTCATCGGTAATTAGGTCATGGGTCACCGCGCCGGGACACGCGTCAGGTGTAAAGTGACTGCTTAGCAACGATTACTCTGAACACTCTGAGGAAACATTCGAATTGCCAATGCCGTATCCAATCAACAGCTAGGATCCCCCACTCACAATCATACGTGAACACTGTAGAAAGGAACTGACTAGTAGCAAAACATGCTAGTAAACGGATCCTACCCCAGAATGACGAAACCTAGATGATTATTGTATAGGCCTTAATAGCATAATATAAGATATTTTTGTTGTTTAACTTTTAAATGACTGATATCTTAATACCTTAAAACTGTATACATACTTTCATATAGTTTTGTAATGTAAAAATTAATAATCGAATCCCGATGTTGATTGACAGCGTTCCCGAACAAGATCCGAACTGGTTGTTATGTATTACACAGCGCTTGCGCAAGATAGCCTGGAATCTTAGCTATAAGCCATCCAACAGCACGTAAATGAATATTAAAACAAGGGTGACTATTTTCACAAGGTGCCGTATTCACCCCGTAAAATGTGAACGATTTCAGTGAATGTCGACGCTATTAGCTGGGTTTCACAGATATATACATGAAGACACGCACGCTTATATGACAGCCTTTTGAGCGTAATAATTATAAATAAGAAGCAGCGATTACAAAGATACGCAATGTTTTATCGGTTTGATGTATTGGGCTACCTCACGAAACGAAAATATATTTAAAAAACCAGCTTTTATATATATTTAAATAGCATAGAAATATTTGATATTTAGCATAAAATCTGATGAGATAATAACATGGGTGAAATAGTGAAAGCCCTAGCAAAGTAAAGTGTAGTTATATAACAAGCGGTAATTTCATATTTCATGACATATATTTGATACCTCGACCTTTAGGATTTACCCGTATAGGGTGGCACTGACGTAATTAGGGAAAGTGGCACAGGTCTAAACAAATATATCAGGCGTAAGGGTACAGGAGGAAGTATTTGCAGTAATTGGTGTCAGTTATCAAGTGCCAGTAATAAAGATAAGCACAGTCTCGACTGACTGACAAGCGGCCTCCGCACGCCTGTCAAACAACGATGTGCCGTGCACAGCCAGTAAATAGTTAACCAATAAGCAACGATTGCACTGTTGCTTCCTGCCCAGCTGACGCGTGGTCCTGTAGACACCCCACGTGGGGTTTACATCTGAATTAAAATGCTAATTTATCTAACAGATACAATATAACGCCAGGAAAGTGTTTTTTACACGGTAGTTATAACAAACAACAATACGGTCACTATTTTAAACAAAATTGTCAATTTTACGGTTTTTGTTGATTATTAGACCTTACATGTTTGACTACATATCAGTAATTCATATTGAAGCACTACCATAATTATCACGAATATAAACATCCAAAGCAAATGCATATATTTGGATCTGCTGAAATTAACAAATGATAAAAGGGAATTTTTATGGAGATAATGGTTATTGTGAAACGACACAATGGTAGACAATTCAGTATGAAAAGGAATGTATCGATCAATTTATCACCGAATATAAAATGAATATATGCATAGTGCTTACTGGATTTAAACAGAATATGTGGCAGGACAAAACAAAAATTCTCTTCCATTAACTAATGTTTTATTAGCAAACAAGAGGTATCTTAACAGGTAAAGAGGAACCGGAAGAAGTTTCATAAGAGAAAACATAATCTGCATTTCCCATAAGATAAGTATCTCGTAATAAAATTGACAAAGTCATAACACATGTTACCCTCAAGTGCTATATTTCCTCGCATTCATGACCAAGCAGTATTATCAAACTAAGAACAATTCATCTAAGAAAACATGTTTCAAAATTCACATATGATACAATAAAACTACTGAAATATTCATACACTGAACTACACCAGTCCTGTGTCAAGTTATATTAAACATCAGAGCTGACTTGGTTCCTCATATATTCATGAGTTAATCATCTGTTGTTATCCAGAGACTCAGTGTGACATGTCTTATACAAAATATTCACAACCACATATCAGCAGATTAAATCAGGCAATTCTTACTAAATGTAATGGCAATAACGAGTATAAAGGCTCATAAATCTTAATAACTCACTACAACTTTAAGACAGAACGCATCTCATTGTGGCTCAATACATGGATATAGCGTTTCCACAATTTATAATCATTCTATACCTGGCAGGACCAATCACTCAAAAACTTCAGATAACAAGACCAAACCATTAAGTAAGAAACTCTTTATAACAGTACTGTCATAAACGTAGTACATCTCAAGCAGAGCAGTTACATGCAAACACCATAACTTTATTAAGACTTATGGTGCATCACAAAATAATCAGTCACAATAAACGAGCTGTACTAAGCATATTATCCATATTCCTCTAACAGCGAGGAGTAAACCGGCGTCTTGCCAAAATTCTGATGGGGCTATGACGTCACCAACAAATGAAAACACTGTTGAAGAGTAAACCCTGGTGACCAAATAAACGATGCTATAATTCCTTGCTCTGAATAACAACGATTGTTGGTTTCTCTGACCCAAATCACAAGGATTACCCGAAGAATAATAATCAAATACAGTACAGTGTAACCTCGGATTCAGTATCTCTTTTTCCGACAAAATAATTTTTTTTTTCCGAAATTTAAATTGAGTAACCGAAATTAACCAATATTAACGGAAATGTAGAAATACGACATTCCTGTAGTAAAAACTAGCAAAGAAAAAATATTGAAAAAAGGTGTACCTTGCATATGCGAAACCTTAAACCTGTTATATCCAAAATTTATTCGAATATCCGAGGTCTACTGTATTTCCCCAAATGCCAATACATTTGATATGGTAAAACATTTTGTAATATGCTGCAACAAATGGACCTGTGTGCGCGTACTGATAATATAGTCCAATTAAACTTAGGGAACACAAGTAACAATCTCTCCCGCATCAAAATACCTAAAAACGAGTGAACGAGTGAAGTCTCAGGTAGCACATCAATCAACTAAACATACAAAAGGATAAATAAACTAAATTTACCTGAAATATATATATATATATGTATGTTAAAATCGACCTATGTATAGCAATCAATATTTTATATGGTCAAGCCCAATATATTGTATAGTGTAACCTCGTAGAAACGTAGTATATAGTCGAAGATAAAAAGGTAGTCCTATAGAAGATAGCATAGAGTTGGGGCCACCGATCGATTCGGGGAAATATTTTGCACACAGCAGGATTGTATTCAAATGTGACTCAGGCCATTTGAATGCAAATGAAAATGTTTCAATTCAATAAAAATTATTAAATGCAGACGCACTTACAATGCCTATGTAATTGATTAATGTTTGTTACATAATAAGCAACAGGAATAAGATTTCTTTGCCACATTATCATTACATTTGCTGGATATCTTATTAGGATATATTGTTAAATATATAGAATGATTTTTAACAACTGGTATTAGGGAAGAAAATATAGGGCATCCTTTGCAAATACATGTATATAGAATTGCAACAGTAACATTGAAAAATATTATGAGTATTGCGTGTGTATTAGTAATTAAATAGGCATTTAGCATTTTAATTGATGACAGTTACACTATGGACTGTTTGAGGATCTTTTATTTCATGAACAAGTTAAACCCCCTGTCCCTTGGAATGTTTAGATTTTTTTTTGTATAGAGAGAGTTTTTCTGTAGAGGTATTTGAATTTTCTCTAGTTCTCTATTTATCTTTTCTATGTGAGCAACTCTATTTAAAATGATTCTTAGAAGCCCTGCCCTGTCCTTTTGAGTTACTGGTAGCTGTCCAAAATGTGACATTTTGTATTTCCATTTGTACTCAACCCTGGTACACATTGCTAGAATGTTTATAAGAACGACATTTGTATCCCCAAGACACGGTGTAACAGGGCATGTTTTTGATAATAACTGAGTTTTGTCACAAATGAAAGCAACTCGGGCGAAGACCATAAAGATTTAGAAATCTGTCTGATATATAAAGGCAAATAAGAGAACTGCCCTTGGATAAACGATACAAGTTACTGCCATTTGATCAACAAAGTCAAGTTTCTTTTCTTTTCTACAGACCACTATCGACTTATAACTTTAAAATATATTTCAGTATTTGAACATATTTTATACACAAAGGAAAATTCTCTGCACCCAGCGACTCAGAAATGCCATTTTTCGTTTTGACCCATTGGAAAAAAAACATAATAATGATCGTTTACTATATTTTCGAATAAACCCCGAGGAATAATATGTTATATTATTTGAACAGTTGTGATAATTTTTTATCTATAAGAAACTACACCAGTGAACTCAAGCCACGGAAAACCCGTCATAGAGAAACCTGGCCAAATTCACATAGACTGGCCGCAACGCCATAGCTATATTTAGAACGCCAGGTAATATGCCAGTACTAATAATCTACCGTTAACATTAGCTTCAGTCGAGTAAGCCTGCATGGACACGTAATCCTTCCATATCCAGGCGACGGAAAACGCTTCCTCTGAATTGCTGATAGCAGTCTCCAAGAAATTTGTAGTTTGTGATTTATGACCACATTTATGGAGAGTGGTGTCTGAGGATACTTAGTTGCCAAACGGACATGACTGCTTATCATAAAACATTTGATCTTTTATGTTATTAATCTGAAACCGCGTTCTTGTAAATTTATGAATACATTGAAATATATATATTTATATATATATATATATATATATATATATATATATTATACATGCACATCCATTATTTGTTTGGCATATGATTGTTAGGAAGTTATTGTAAAATATTTGTATATTTGGATATAAAATATGGATGTGAATTTGCTTTGTTTAAAAAATGCAGCTGATGGTTATCTGATTAGCGGAATCAATATATAGTTAGCACGTGCATTGAAAATGGACAAAAGTCATGAATGTGTATGGATGTACTATGGATGATGTTAAATAGAAAAAAAATACAGCTTGAGACATGAATCGAAAGGAGGCATATGGATATGTTTCCCACGGGTCACCAAATTTTGGATTGAATCATTTAGGAAAGATAAGATCATTTATTCAAGCCATATAAATATAAAATAAAACAGAATTAATTTCTGTTTCGTTTTCTACAAGAGAACATATAATGAATTACACAAAATTAGTTCTTTTTACAGCTAATTATTTCAGATTTTTTTCAAAGTAAACAGTCATGTTAGACGTCACCATACTCCTTAAAATTTCAATTCAAAAACTCTATGACTGTCTTTTACATTAAATGCGTACCTCTAGTGTTCTGATGAAGAGAAAACGTACAGTTGTGTACATGAACAAATATAATTTAATTTACTGCTGCTACATAAATTTATGTACCTATGCAGAGATCCATGTATGACTGTAATTAACAAGTTTTTACCGTATATTTATATATTATTACTTTTATATGTGAGATAAAACAGGAAAATAATTGATAATCATTAATTTATGTCATGAGAGAGCAGTCTTATTTAAGTTAAATACCAACATTTCACATTTAACATATTGGCATAGGCGCCGAACAGTGTTGTTACTGACGGCTATACCTCTTACACTATAACTCCCTGCCGCCTTGTTTTCTAGTCCATCCCAGTTCATGTTATTCTTGTGGACTGAGTCTTTGCTTTATCACCAACAATCGGAGTAGAATGAGGTCCAAGTTTTATCCAATTACTATACTGAATATCTTTACCGGCTACAGATGTCACTGTATGTCATTTCTTTTTTTTTTATTTAAGATCTATTTGACTTCCCTAGTGCATGTAAATTCAAATTTTCCTTGGTCACTATGTTCTGTAGTCGTACAGAGGTCGTCCCTCGTCCCGGGCATGTCAAAGGTGAACAAAGTGCAGAAGTGAGGGCACTCGGGAGTTTGTACATTTCAGATGCTTTCATTGACAGAATACCAATGATTTTCATCTTGCTGTCAAGGGGAAGGTTCTCTATTTCATTGACGACTTTAGACGCCTCTCAGTAACCTGGTTTAGTTTTGCTAGTGCTGAAGCTACCGCCTTATAGCTTGTCATGTTTATTTATTTTTCTTTCTAAACATTTCTGCAGCTGTGTTCGATAGAGCTCTGATTTTCCTCTGTTTCAATCCTACATGTATTAAGTTTAACGAGTGCTTTGTCTGTGGTCACTTTTTTCACTTCATGTGTTTTACTCTGGACAATATTCTTTTCTGTTGATAAAACACTAGCAGCCTTACCAGTTACATCAGTGACGTCAGACATGATGTGACCTTCATGAAGCTCTGACACGATGCAGTTCAAACACAGTCCTGACTGACAGGTTAGACACGCGTGTGTATAATCACTGACTTGGATTTTAAACAGGTTCAGATGTTCAGGTGGGTGGAGAACTGATGCTTCTCCACATATCTTTGCACATTGCTCACACCTTTCACCAGCCAGTACATTCATTGCATTCATTCCACAGGAAGTCCGACTATACTTGTGGGAAGAGTGATGTAGTTTTCCAACAAACGGCGTACTGCACGTGGTCTGTATATTGTTAAACTGACTCTGATTTCAACCATTGGTAACGAAAATTAAGTTTACAGTCCAGTCGACGTGTGTCACATCCTTCCTGGTCCTGCTAACAGATCAAACAGTCAACCAGGTTTACACGCCATCTTTTTCTGAAAAAAAGAATAAAAAATTATTTGAAATAATCTGAGGTTTATACTGAACAGACACAGCTCTAGTTAAAAATAGTTTTACATCAAATTGCATTTTCATTTAAAGCTAAGGTAAATTTCTTGTTTCATTAACATGTTAAATATAACGACACTATAAAAGTATGGTGAAAATAATGAATAGTATTTAGAGAAGGGACACTTTTTGTTGAAAGTACTCAAAGAGAAATTTAAATTAAAAAGTGTAATGTGAAGAATAACTTGACAATGAGAGCATTTTGGACTATGATTTAGCACAGAATGTTCTAGACTGTGTCCATGAGCACAGCTATTCTTGATTAGATGCAGTTATCCTACAGTTATCACATAATGTAAGAAAAGAATATGAACAAATAATTAATAATTGTTCTCACTATGTTGGACATTTCTTTCTTTTTCTGTTTTTAAACATTTGCTACCAATAAGTCATCGAGCGGACATTCTATTTTGTGCTACTAAGAAGGCAACGAAATTTCTATAATTTGGTCTACTCGGTAGGCTTTCTACTCAAAAACCCGAGACGTTTCTTTATAGTAAACCTAGTTTCAAATTTCATCTTTATGCTAAAATTTAGAATCTAAAATTGTAACATAAATTTATTTTGACTACCGTAAACCTGTTTCAGTCACGTTTGCATAATATATATAGCTATATAATCGATATATAAAAACGATATTGCGGTACGTACGTCCGAATAGTCGGTATATGCCGATATATCTAGAATATTGCGCACTCCTAATATGTGTGTGCGCATGTTGTTTTATGGTCATTAAATCCAACAGTGATTAGCATTATGACCCGTTACTGGGGCGCAATTTCCTCTTGCAGTGTGTGCTAGGGTGAACTTCAACCCTCACCCACCCACACTCACACGTTGTAGCGGGTAAACGATATTTCTCATTCGTCCACATTTCCTCAATATATTGATTTTATCAGTGACAGATTACATTAGAGGGGGAGGGGGCATGAATCCATTTCTATATCGGGGTGCATGAATGTACAGGGAACCTCGACTGCTGTGTATCGGGCGTGGTTGGCGCGGGTTAAAGTTCCATTTTTTCCCCAGTTTTTTTTTTTTGTTGTTGTTGAATGGCCGTTTGATTAATGCTATATAACGCAATTATAAATAAAATAATGCAAATGACATAAGGACATTACGCATAGATATACATATTTCTCTGATAAAAAGCCCTATAACAGTGGTTTACGGTGGGGAGGGGGGGGGCTTCAGCCCCCAAAGCTCCCCCTCTGGATCCGACACTGCTCATTAGCCTCAGGTTGGCCAATATAATGAATTAAGATAGAGGTATAGCCCCATTTTGAACCGTGGTTTGGGCCCTGGTACCTGTCAGACACCAATGCATAGAAAAATCAATCCCCTCCAAGTTAGCTGTCAAGGCTCCGGGATTAGAGATACAAACCCTTCATTAAATTTGGCCTGCACCATAATATTTATAAATATAGACGTACAGCTACACTTTGAAACCTGGTTTTGGACCTTGAACCCGGTTAGAGACCCATGAAAATAATTGTTATAGATAATTCAAACCATTCAAAGTGGCTTGACATTCATGGCTTGTTGTCACAGACTCTGAGATAAAAGATTAAAAACCGTCCACTTGGCCAGCAAAATATATCATGGAAAACACTCTTTCATTAATTTATTTTATTGAAATATTTGTTTTTCTTTATAATAACGTCGGCGTTTATGAATACTTCATGTGACGTCATACTTCCAACATCCAGTCACATCAGGACACAGTTTCTAATGCAGTTGGACCACACAAAAGTGTATGGGCATTACTTGCGACGCCCATACTGTTGGTAAGCATAGCGGTAGCGACCTCTGGTAGATATTGTGCTAACAAACTGGGTCCGGATATGTTACCTCCGGATGGCGCAACGTCCGGAGAGGCTGGAGTGTGAATTAGTTCTATGACTTGCCGCCAGATGACGGCACGCACGTCCCCGCTCAGTCTCGGCTTATGCCCTTGTTCCGCAAATTATTAATCTTTATCTTAAGCTGAAAATCGTATTTAAAGCTTAATAGGGTTCTTATAATAAGTTGGATATATCATGATAAAAGATAAAACACAGCTTTGTGTCAGATCTGTTTCGGACACATCGACTTATCTTCATTTTTGTTACTGTTTATTGAAATCACTTAACTTTTCATATAGATAACATCAGCGCTTACCATCCGAGGGACTCCGTTGCGTTTCCGCCAAATTCCCAATGGGAATGGTCTTTTATACTGCGGGGGTGATTATCCATTCAGCAGCTTGCTCGACTACATGGCAAAGAAAAACACATCTCTGCTGAAGTCCCTGATAATCATCAAGAGTGCCCAATAACCGTATGCTCCCTTTAATGATTATGCAAAATGGTTTTCTTCTGTATAATTTGCTTAGAACGTATTCTATTTTCTCTACTGACATTATGAAAAAAGGCGCTGTCTATCGCTTCCAAGCCTGAACCCTCAGGTCAGAGTGAAGAGTAAATTTCGGGTCATGTTGTGTACACTGGGTTAGTTTTTATTTTTATTTTTTTTTTTGTAGAATGAAAGAAAGTTTCAAGGTTGTAAGATTTGATGGGATATGAGACATTTTAGGCCACCTCTTATGGCATTTAGTGTATAAAGAAGTATAGAGCGGAAGACATATGCCATTCATGAGCCCTGTGTACTTTTCATTTGCTTTGATAATTAAAAAGAATCGAAACCCTTTTACTCCCCTTAAAACTCTGCAAGACAATCTTAACATCTGCGAAGAAATGGAAACTACCGGCTTCTCAAAATGGGATGTCTAAGCTGAATGGTACAAAGCATGGATGGAACAGTTTTTTTTTAAGTAATCAGCATATATATATATATATATTTATATATATATATATATATGTGTGTGTGTGTGTGTGTGTGTGTAAGAAGACGCAAAGCGGGTATAATGTACCATTTTATGACACCATTTTATGGGTTATAATTATGAGTGAGTCAGATTTGTTCATGAACATTATGTGCACATTACACTCCTTGACAGTGTATTTCCAGTCATTCCCGTAATTTTGATTTTCGATATCAAGAATCTGGCTTTTCAACTGCTCAGACCGGAACACAGGTCATTGAGGTCTGATCCGGTTCTGGATTTCCAAGAATGTTTCAACAGAAAATGGCTGTGTATAATTTTTGTAGGTTTAGCGGAAAGATTTCTGCCAGGGGAACAATTTCCTTTAACAATGCTGGGCCAGGGTAGATTTACACCCAACCCAGCCCAACCCGCCCCCCAACGGACACAGACACACACGCTGTAACGATTAGACAAAATATTCAACCTTCGTCCACATTTTCTCAATGAAATTATATTTTCTGTGGTAGACCCATAATCAAATTTAGTGCATTGAAGGCAGGGATAGGAGGTTTTAATTTTAAAATTATTAAAATACCATGCATGTATACGTTTTCTTTGGTGAGATGAAATTTATATTGAATCATTTCAAAATATAGTCAAAAATATCATCATCCCTCACTGATGTCTGAGAAAAAATTAAAAAAAAATGTTTTCCACTAATTTCAAATTATTAAAATTGTCGTGCTAGATGTCTCGTTTTAGGCAATGTTGAATAATTTGAACTACCTGAATGAAGTAATCAATTATATATCATATGGAAAACGAGTCCAGGTGGTTTTGCCAAGATCGCATGGTCGCGCCACTTACCTGTTTCTTATGAACAAGTCAGTGATAAGATAGAATGGTAAGATACCATGGGTTTGGAAGTTGCCTTGTGATGAGTAATTTGAGATTCAATTTCTTGGTATTTG